>WEKX01011948.1:91101-154390 GCA_013390025.1 Pitta sordida
CCCCTTCCCGTCCCCAGGTAAGACCAGAAATGGATTTTCCAGTCTTTCCTGCCAGCAATGAGCCTTCAGAAAGTTTTGGGTTTGTTTTTCCTCTTGGTGGGGAAGGGAGGCACGAAGGAAAAGAGGATTTTAATCGCCTGGAAGCAGACACGTGAGGCTGTGCAAATTTCTCCCCAGATAAGGTTATTTTTGCTCTCTGGCCACAGCACACACAACAAGTGGACAGACAAGGGCACGGCCCAGCTCCCTGGAAATGATCTCTCTCCACAAATCCAGACCCTTGCAGCAGCTCCTCTTACACCACAGATGACACAGGCAATCAAACCTGCAGAGCCCAGCCCTGTTTGCAAACCTCGATCAAACCAGCTGTGCAAATTTGGGTCATTTTTTATCCTAGAGGAAAAAAAAATGAAAAATCTTATTGCTGATTTACTGAGACTGCCCTGCCCCATTGCTGCTCCTGGAACTTAAGGATTCTGCATTGTGGGGACACACCTGATGCACCCAAACTTCTTTTCAAGTCATCAATCCAAAACCTACGGATTTTCTAAGCCTGACTTCGAACACTGTCGGTGTCATCGTTATCCCCTTGGAAAATATTATTGAGCATCTTTGGAATGGAAGGGTTGGAAGGGACCTCAGAAGGTCACCTGGCCCCACTCCTGCTGAAAAGGGGTAAAAGAAGAAAAGCTGAGCATCCAGAAAGGTTTATCCTGTAAACGAATGAGTTATCCCAGTTTCATGGTACAAATTAAATAATATCAATGATGTGAATGCTAGTGTGGGCCAGGCTGTGTGACCTCGACATCACTGGACCTTCTGAATGTTACAAAGAAATGAAAAATGAAATCTCTCACCAAGAAAACCCAGTACAACTCAAACACTTGGTGCAAGCTGAGCCCGTGGAGCAGCAGGGCCTGAAAAGTTCATTGCACCGAGGAGACCACAACAACAACAACCCACCACTGGGAGCAAACCAAGAATTTCCCTGGGTATTTGTGATTTAGCACTCACTCCCCACTCAGCACTTCTTAGAAACTCAAATAAACAATCCCCTTGACCCTTCACCAGTTCTGGGAGGTTCCCTGCCCTTGACGAGGGGTTGGAATGAGATGGGCTTTAAATCTCTTCCAACTCAAACCAGTCATGATTCAATGGATTTACAGATCTCTGCACCTGAATTCCCAGCATGGTAAAAGTACAACCTGTAAAACTTGTGTCCTGCTGCTGCTTGTTGGTTCACAGCAGCAACTCCCGGCCTGGGAACAACAGCACACGGGACAGAAGCTCTGGAACCCTGAAATCACTCACAACTACAGAATTCTTCCTTGACTTAAAACACTTTTGAGACCTTGACATGTTGAAATAGAAATGTCCCTGAAAGTGGGACAGGATTGGGCTGAAATCAGCGGGTGAGCCTGGCCTACATTTGTATTTCCCACGCCAAACTCAAGGCCGTCTCTAACCCAAGAGATGACACAGCAGCTGCACAAGTCACTCAGCTGCTCTGCTCCGCCAGCCACGGGCTCTCCATCCTGCTTTTAACAATTCCAGGTCAGGCAAAACCATCCGAGTGCACACGAGCACCGAGAGCAAAGATCATTTATCAGGAAACCGCATTAAAAACTCATCAAATATTCTTAAAGCCACCTCACCTGCTCAGCCCGGCCCTCGGAGCCTTCTCTGGGTGCAGTGCCACCCCAGGGCAGGAGCTCAGGGAGAAGCTGATGGTCAGAACACCAAAAAAAGTCTTGTTTTGATGAAAACCCACCCAGGTGTGCGTGAGGGAGGCCCAGACTCACCTGGACGTGGCAGCTGCTCGTCCTGGTGCAGGGACAAACCTTGGCAGGTCCCCTCCTAACACAACGATCAATCACGTTGCCTCCCATCCTTTCAAAATTAGGCAGAAAGAAAAAAGAGATTTTAGTTTTCTTTTCTTAGCTTATTTTTAACAGAGGCACTACAGAATTATGATGGTGTCCTTTTGGTAAACCAAAATGTCAGACACATATTATTCTTTTAAACATCTCCTGGCCTTTCTCTGAAAGGTTAAGGTGGTTTAAATAAATTTAGTCAAAGTAAATGACAGCTGAGGAAGAGTATTAGAAAACTATACTTATCAACAACCTCTTTTCCTTAAATTTAAACAAGTCATTTACCAAACTGCAGTTTAAGGAGATCATGCCCATATGTGCTCTTCTGCAGGAGGCTGAAAACAACTTTAAATGGTAAAGAAGCGTTGGGTGGGAGAAATTACAGCCAAGTTAATGAATGTTAATGCATGGTCTGAGCCCCCCTGAAAGTTGCAAACCATGGTTTTCAAAATAATGGTGCAGCAGCCTGGGCTGTCACCTGAGCCCCTAAATGGGGGTTGTTGTCCTTTCCCTGCTTTTCCAGCCCCTTAATGGCAGGAATTTAGATGGAACGGGCAGGAAAAGTGTGAACCCACACCTGACCTGCCCTGGAGTCAGACAAAGGACCTGAGTGTTGCACAGTTGTTGTTGTTGGTCATGGGAGTGCTGCTTGAAGCGCTGAGGTTTATGTGTATTCATAGATACACATATTTATATATCATGAGCTGTGACTTTAAAAGCAGTTCTAACACCCAGGAGTGCTGCAGGCTGCACACAGAGTCCTAAAATCACAGGATGGTTTGGGTTGGAAGGGACTTTAAAGATCACCTCGTTCCACCTCCTGCCATGGACAGGGACATGCGTGCAAAATAAGCCAAAAACCCAAAACCTACCAGCAACTCAATGGCTCTATGAGGTAATTTAGCAAGGGACTATTTAAGAATTAATATGGATAATTTTGATCTTGAACTCGTCACCTAAATGAAATAATGATCCAAACAAGGTGTTGCAGACTTTCAGGACAGGAATCACAGAATCCCAGAATGGCCTGGGTTGGAAGGGAACTTAAATCTCACCCAGTTCCACCCCCTCTCATGGGCAGGGACACCTTCCACTGCACCAGGTTGCTCCAGCCCGGCCTTGGAGCCTTCCAGGGACGTAAATCACACACTGGGATTATTTTTACACATCAATGACACACTTTTCCCCATTTACATCTGCTCAGACCCCAGAGTCAGTGAGTGAAATCCAGAGGAAGCAGCTGTGCCACGTTTCACCGGCCACGTGTGTCTGCCACACCTTGGTCACTCCAGGAGCCAACACGGCTCCTTGCAAGACTTCCTCCAGCCAGTTCCCACTTCCCTGTAAGGAATCCCAGTCCCCATGGCCTGGGCTGTACCTACTGCCCAGGGGGACAAAGGGGACATGGGGTCACTCCTTTGGGCCCCCCTTCAAGCACATCCCCAGAACTGGGTTAAACACACACCAGGACCTCTGGCAAGCAGCAGGAGCACGAGGTCACTCCTTACATCACCCTTTTCCTACACTATTTACTCCACAGACCAACTCCAACAGGATCA
Organism: Pitta sordida; assembly: GCA_013390025.1. Lineage (NCBI taxonomy): Eukaryota > Metazoa > Chordata > Aves > Passeriformes > Pittidae > Pitta > Pitta sordida. The sequence goes on from WEKX01011948.1 coordinate 94,535, forward strand.
AGAGAAAAAACTCCTGGGTGCAGAAAAAAATCCTATTTTAGTATTTACCATATAACAAGGCAAAGACCTATGGTACAAATATTTGATACTCTTTTAATTACCACACAATTACAGCATCTCCTTTCAGATTTGTTATATTACCCGACAATATTATCCAACTTTCTGCAGCCACCCCGAGCACAGGTTTGCCGAAATCCTTCTCGGGGCTCAGCTGCAGAAATTTTATTTTCACTTGCTCGTAGGAAAGCTGGAATTACCCGTCCACTGGCCCAGCATGGAGGGCCTACAAATTTCTCCCAAGTTTCCATAGAAATGCATTGATTAGAGCCTAATTCCTGTTAATATTGTCTTTTCCAGCACGCTCTGCTTGCTTACACTAACCAGGCACCTTCCCCTCGCCGTCCTCGGCAGCTTTTGTTCGGCTCAGTAGGTTTCCTAACTGCTGGATTTTATTGAGTTAAATCAAGCTGTCACTTCATCTGCCTGAAGGATGACTCAAATACAACACATAATAATAAAAGAAAAGTAGGATAAAATAATCTTGTCAAGGCAGAAAAACTGATTGCTTGAAGTTGTAGCCTTCAATCAATACACTAATTCCACAATTTATACCTCTTTCAATTGGAGAGGAAAGAAACCCTGATATGGTATTTCTTGGCTCACTGACCAACTTTGACCTTCTATCTGTGTGAATGTGGGATTAGCAAGTGCTGCTGCTTAGTGAAATCACCTATGAAAACAGGGAGGCAAATAAGTGACATTTGAGGTTCAAACTAACTTTATTAATTTCCGAGGGGTGTTTATTGCTCAGGGGTGAGGGGCTGGGAGGGGCTGGGGTTTGGCTGGGAGCAGAGGAGGGGCAGCGCAGGGTTGGGGTGGTGGCTCCGGAGCCGCCAGCGTGGGGTCCCTCCAGGCCCCCCCTCACTGCTGCTCCCCTTGTCAGGAAAAACCCAGCAAAATGAAGCTGTGGCCATTTGTGCATCATCTGGCTCTGTCCGAGATTAAAATCTCAAGCTCTGCTGCTCACACTTCCCTGCCTGGAGTCAAGTGGACAAAGACACTTTATCCAGGCAGCTTTAGAAACCAGTTTCTCCAGGTACATAATGAACCACTTGGCTATTTCCTTTTTTTTTAACACTTCATCATCCCAAACCCCTCTTTTATTCCTAAATTGTTGTTCATCTGCAGAGATTATAAAAGAAGAATCAAACTGCTCATGTAAAACTTTGGGTTGCTCTTTGGCTGTCAGGTTCCTGCTTTGCTTTCAGAATTCCTCCCCTGCAGGCAGAGGCCAGGGAATAAAATTTCTTTGTTTAGCCAGGCTTTTATTTTTCACCCTGAGCTACCTGCTCAGCTCAGGCTGTGGCAGGGTATCAGTGAGGGCCTGGAGCAGGAGTGTCCTCCTGCCCCGTGCCTTAGAAAGGAAAACACGAGCCTGTGCAGGTCTCCAGCTCAGCTGTGATGGTGGAAACAGCCCACACTGCTTGAAATAATAAATGGAATTAAGATCCTGTACCAGGGTACAACTTCCCTCTGCCTGGGCAAAGCTGGTGCTCAATAAATGACATTTCTCCTGCCTTCCAGGGATATTCCTAACGCTCATTTTCTGTGATCTCAGCAATACTGGCCAACCTGAGAAATAAAAGCTGGGCTGAGGCGATGCCTCTGAACAGGCTGGAACAGCTCAGATCTCAACTCTGCACCCCAGGGGGACAAATGCTGAACCTCCCACACTCCCCGAGGTGCTTCCTGCTTCTTTTGTCCCTCCTTTGTTGCACTGGGGGTGTCACAAACAGCCCAGGGTTGGTCCCAAACAGGTCCAGGGAAGGGTTTTGTACCCAGGGTGGGGAAGGGCTGGGCTGGAATTCCCAGAGAAGCTGTGGCTGCCCCCGGATCCCTGGGAGTGTCCAAGGGCAGGTTGGGATCCCTGGGACAGTGGGAGGTGTCCCTGCCCATGGCAGGGGTGGGATGGGATGAGCTTTAAGGTCCATTCCAAGTAAACTGTTCTGTGATCCCCAGTATCACTGGCAATGAATCCACTGGGTAAAACCAACCAGCCACGAACACGGTGACTTTAAAACTCGCAATTTTACTGATTTTTCCTGGATTTATGCAGCCTCTGGCCACCTGTGCAAGGAGCACAATTAAACTTTCAGGTTCCTTTTAGCGAGACACAACTTTGATTAACCTTTCCTTTACTCAGAGTTTACTTTGCTGAGAGTGTAACACGCTCCTGGAGACGTTTCCTTTCTTTCTTTTTTTTTTCCAGGGGAGTGGATGGTATTTCCCCAGGCACCAGCCCAAGCAACACCAAACACCTCCATGGAATATTAAGCGACTGCTGGAACGTCCTCTCGGTGCAGCTGCACTTCCCAGCAGCCTCACCCCCATCCCACCACTGCTCCACGTTAACACTGGGGCTGTTCCTCTGCCTTCTCACCACTCCTGGCAAATTACAGCTTCCCTTTTTAATGGGGGACCAGAGTTAATGATGCAGCGGTAATGAAAAGAAATCAAGCACACACCACATGTCAGGTGGTCATCTCGCCCTCTCCACAGCCTGACTCAGAAATGCTGAATTATTCAGACCTGCCTCTGATTTAATGTTGGTTATTTATGGGCAGTTTTCATGGAAAAAAAGAGGAAACGCCAAAGGAAAAGGAAGAAAAACACTAAAAGAGGAAAAGTTTACCGGGTACCAAAATGATCCCTTATTGATTATGAGCCATAAATAGGAAATAAATGCAAAACCAATGCTCCAGGTGAGATCTTAATCTCCCCAGACAGTTTTCACACCACTGATTTAAATCCTTTTCGTCTCAGGTATTTATACAGGAAATTTCCTGTCGGTAATTCCACGGGGATTTCCTGCAGGAAATAAGGGTCTCCATCAAAATACTCCCTGCCCTCCCCACCCCTTCCTTTCTGAGGGAAGGGGAACGAAGGAAGGCGTTTGCAGGAGAGGAGGCACAGCCCCTGAGCCCACTGATCACATTGTCCCCGGATTTCTGCTGCTCTGAGGGATGAAGATGCACCTCATGCTGATCCTTTGAAGCTCATGGAGATGAAGGTTAAGAGGCATTTGAAGTTTTCAGCTGGTTTGTGGCCAGGGAAGGAGATGCCACGTGCCCTCAACTCGCCAGGCTGGGGGATGTCACCAGGACCAACCTAAGGACATTCAGTCCAAGAGCCAGAGCAAAGACTGCAGCCCGTGCCTGCCCCACTTCCCTCAGAGCTTTATTGCCCACACCATCGTCTGTCTGACTGTTCCCAGGCACTTCCCCAGCACAGAAATGCTGATATTTCACCTTATTTCCAGCCATCGATTGCATCGCTGTCAGCTGAGCAAACACGGGGCTTGAAATTGCCATGGACTCGAGGAAAGTAGGGGAAAATCTATCAGAAATGCACAAAAATTGCTGGGGGAATAAGCAAATAAGGGAGATGGGCTGTGAGGCTGAACAAACAGCCTGTGCAGTGTGTGCACACAACAAAGGCACTGCCCAGCCCTGGCTGCCCGTGGTTTGGGATGGCCTGGAAAGGAGGAAGAAGCGTTTGGATATTCCAGGATACCCAGGAATCACCTTCTCTGAATCCTCAGCTTCTGCTGAGTGGAAATAAAATGCAATTATTGTTAGTTTAATATATATTAGTGATTGAAATTGTGGGAGTAGCACGAGTCTGGAAGAGCCTGGGGGTCCTGGCTGTCACACAGTGTGGGCCTGGTCACCTCTGAAACACTTCAGGTCCCAGCTGCTCATCAACCTCTGCTGCTCAGAAACACCTCAGAAACACCTCAAACAAACAGCTCTCAGGAAACAAAAAGGGACTGAGCAACACCAACCACCAGGAAAAAAAAAAAATAGGACTGAAGTGATGGGTAAACCACAAACATCTTAAACAAGCACAAAATAATGGTTTTACTGAACCCGTGCTCCAATAATTTAATGATCAAGCCTCAAATCCCAACCTAATCCAGGCCTCTGAAGCCTCTTCTCAAGACCTTTGCCTTTTGCATTTTAATTTCAGTAGTGGCAGTGACAGGGCTGAGCTCTCCTGCGCTGGACACTGCACAAACTCTACACCAAAGAGTGTCAGTCCCCCAAACCCACCATCCTGACCCCAGTGATGGAGCACAGGACAGGCAGGTGAGGATGCTGGGCAGTGGAGCAGCAGCCCCTGGCACAGGAATCACAGAATCACGGAACTAGTAAGGCTGGAAAAGACCACAGAGATCATCAAGTCCAACCTATCACCTGTTACCTGACCTGGTGTCATCCCCAGGAGCTGCTTCCCCACCTCCAATTCCTTTGTAGGACTCACGGCACAGGGGGCTCTTTGGGAGGGATTTGAGGGCAGAGGCTGAAGTCGCTCCAAGGATTTTGGAGGAGTCTGAGCAGCAACAGGATGCCCAGGGGCTGCTGGTGAGGGATCTGTGCCACTCAGCACTGCCCCTGGCATGGGGACACAGGACCCTCCTCACCACGGGGACCACCGGGGACACCCCTGAACGAGCCACCAACAGCCCTAAAACCCAGGGGGAGGGATCCTCTCGGTGACCGTCAGGACTGTCAGTCACTCCTGGTCTGGATCCCACGGTCCTGACCAACCTCAGTGAGCCCAGCCCCGTCCCGAGGTCCATCTGAGCCCCTTTGCCCAGGGATTTACCCACGGGATGGATGGATGGATGGATGGATGGATGGATGGATGGATGGATGGATGGATGGATGGATGGATGGAACCAGGGGCTCTGTGCCACCTCGGGGGCCTTGGTGGTGACACAGTGACTCCTCCCAGCTTTGTCACCTGAGCTCCAGCTGATTGTTTCCATCCATCAGTTAAACGCTGTTTTCTCTTTTGGCGCTGGCACTCGGAATTTAAAGAGAGAGAGAGAGAGACGGAGAGTGACAGGGACTCCATACAGCAGGGCAAATATTTGTTGTATAAGATAAACACCCAATTATCTAAAATGTAATCTTAATACGACTTATTAAAATAGATTACATTTTAATGTGCGCTGCAATTTGCACATTACCCGGCACACGGTGGATCCGCAGCTTCCCCTGTGCCACTCCCCCCACAACCTGCAGGGCTGGAGATACAGAGGCAGGCGAGAACCCGCCGCTATCTCCCTCTAAATGGCTCTATTTGGCGGTGATAGGCAGATACAGCTTTTTCACCTTTATCCCAGCTTGTTTCTGACCCACTGAGGTGGTGTTAATCACCCCTGTGGGCACCAATAATTTCCCCATATGTGGAATTTGATAAGTTAGAGCACCCACTTCATTTCAAGAAGATTCCAGCTGGCTATCCAGTTATCGCTATGGACAGCTTCAAGCACTTCCATGCTGCTCCTTGTATTCTGAGCTTTATCAAGTGCTTTGCACTTTTTGTCTTTTATCTCTTAATTGAGACCTGACTGCAAGAAATGCCTATCTCGTAAAGTGTGGTGCATTAAGTATTAACTTGAACTGCTTTGGCTACTTGAGGTACAGAAAAACCTTAAGAAGCTGGGGGAAAAGGCAGAAAAAAATCTCCCCAAATCTCTATTTAGAAGAACTGTGTAAATGCTACAGTGTAATAAAAAAAAATCTTTTTTTTTTCTCCTCTGCCTCTTCCCACAAGTAAAAGGCAAAATGAAAAAGGTGTATTACAGACAGAAATAAACTTCATCTACATGTTTCCTTAACCAGAAATGCATTAAAATGCAACGGTCCTGGAAAAAGAAAGTGTTATGAAGTGAATGTGTATGAATAAAAAAATTATTTCACAATTAAAGGTGGTAAAGAATTCTTTTCTCACTGAATGATCTCTTAAGTTCAGTCAGTTGTCAACAAGAGCAGGCTTCTCTCCCCATGGAGGACCAGGGGCTGTGATTGCCACAGACACCCTCGGAGGAGGAGAAATCACTTTATTTTTTGAACCATCCCTTCTTGGCTCAGCTCTGAGTGAGGAGTCTGGAGTCTCATGGTGCCAAGACACAGAGTGGGACACCTTGGACATCTCTTCCCACCTTAACGATCCTGTGATTCTACCACTGACACAAATCTCCTTGTGCCCCAATTTTATCCTCTGTAAAACGGGGTAAAACCATTCCAACATCAGCTTAAAACCTCTGGGCCAACACTGGCTCCAAACCGTGCTGCCCTGACCAAAAAATCCTGGGCTCCACCTTATTCTTCATGAATTATCACTTCCTTTTTTAAAGCAAGATAATGCAAAGCATTCATTGCTTTTGTAGCCCAAACCAGGTTCTCAGGAGCACTGGGGGATATTCTTTTTACCAGTTAATTTGAGCCACAAGAAAGTAGCAGAAAATCTCCTTCCCGGGAGCCCATGAACTCAGGAGCTCTGCCCTTCCCACGTGGGTGTCACTTGCAGACACACAACCTTCTTTGGCATTGCTCTGTGGACCAGTACTAATCCTCTAAGTACTAAAAATAATAATAATAAACCAATATTTCAAAGGCTGTTTGCCCAGGCAAATTCTGTAACCCATGTTTATCCTCACTTCTGCAGCAGCAGGGATATTTTTTTCCCTGTTACATGACAATACCAGTTTGCTGCCCCCCAAAAACCCACAAGCCAGACAGACGAGATGAGGGAAAGGAAATGTTGATGAGCCAAAAGGCATTTTTGCTCTCAAAGACAACGGCAGCAGAGCCAAGGTCTCTTTGTGTAAGTGTATTCCCACCCTCCCATCGAGAGGATGGGACTGAAATCAGAAAAGTAAAGCAAAGACCCTGAAAATGGGAGTTAAATTATCCACAGCAGCTCTTCAGAAAGGGTTAGAAATGCTGCCTGTGGTACTTGAGAGGCAGAAGGCTACTCATGGACCACAGAACTCCAGTGGGAAATAACGACACTTCAGGGGGATATTTTGGCTGGGCAGGTTTAAAAGCAGAATCAGAGGTACAGGGTAGGAAAGGAATGCAAAGGGAATATTTTACAATTCAAGTGCCGTGGTGTCAGATATTTAACAGCATTCCCAAATATCTGAAGGGGTCCCTGGCTGATGCAGAGCCCTCCTGTACAAGTGCTTTTATGTTTTATTGATGCATAATCCCACTTACATCAGACCTCTAAAGCAAGGGGGGAAATGTGAAGACCCTGTGATCTCTTGTTCTTTTCTTTCTCCAAGTTTACAATATTCCAGCCTTGGGTCAGTTTTTGGGTGTCTCTGAAAACTCCATAGGTGAGGTGGGATCATCTGCCACAAACTCATCCAAACCCCCGTGTGACACAAGGGACCGAAGGACAACATTTTAAGAGCTAAGCTGATCTCTAGGACTGTAGGAAATGTAAATCCCGGTGTCAGATAAATCCCCTCCCAGCACACAGCAAGGACAGAAGTGCCCATACCCCGAATTTCAGGGACACCATCCCAGCAGCCCCCCCAGGCTCAGCCCACACTGAGAAACGGCACGAAAACACCCCCCGGGCTCTGAACTCCCCCAAACCCCACAAACCGTTTTGACTACAGAGACGCCTGCGTTATTGTCAGATCCAAGAGTTAAATATTCCAGGAGGAATTTGTTCCTGCACGGTGATACATAATGCCTGAAAACCCCCCTGCACCAATATTGCTCTCAAATTGGCAGCAAGTGAACAAGGGACATGAAGGATGCTTCAGCACAGTAACCTATCCTTCCTTCTCTCCTGGGAGCCACTTGGCCAGCTTTCATCCTCATAATTATAATAAATTTGACATTTCATAGATAATATTGATTTCTGTATTTTAGCATTTCACCATAGGTGACAGTCGAGCGTCAAGAATGAAATTTCTATTGATCTCCAGCGCATTAATCTCTCATGTGTATGTGATCATTTTTATAAGACCTTTTACTGCACATAAATCAATATTTCATATTTCCAGCTATGCCAGAGGAGATGTCATATTTGTAAACTGTGAGTTGACACCTGCAATTCCTTCCTGTTCAGCTTCAACTGTTCAGTAACAGTCGATTCAGGGTTGGGAAAGGATCAAGCTCCAGAAACAAGTGAGATGAAAAAGAGGGATGTAGAATACAGTAATTAGCTTAATGAACAAAGCAGCGGAGTAAGTGAAATAAAGCTGTGTTTCTTCTGCTTACACTTGCCTCATGAATACAAACATCTTTAGGGAGGTTTGCTAAGCGACTGATAACGCATTTTAATATGTTTAGAGCACATTATAGCAGAAATGTATTAAGGAAACAGAAGCAGTTAGAAAATTAAGCAAACTCTTAAATGAACTGCCTCGCTACACCCTTATATCCAGCTGAAATTATCCCTTTTACATTCAGGGTTACCAACTACTTTAACTTCGACATGGTACAAGAACTATTCAGTCACCATTTAAACAACTGTAACAACTCTGTAATTTAGCAAACAATAATTAGAGTCATAAAATTCTCCTCTTTGAGCTGAAGTACAAACCTCCCACAAACAGCAAATAGAAAGAGTGGAAGGAGAAAAGAGTGTATCACAATGAGACCTGGATCTCCTCTTTGCAGAGGTTTAAGTTAACCAGTTTAAAATCACAAGAATAAAACATTTTTAAATACTGTAGAATCCAAATCTAAATAAATAAAACACTCCCACTGTTTGGGGACTTGTTAAATTAGTGAAATGAGCAATTACAGTGTGGTGGCCAGTGGTCACAACCCCCCTTAGAGTGTCTTGCACTTTTAATAATTCACTGTGTTAACAGTGACCTCCTTTAGTTTGGCCAGTTTGTTTGGGACAGAAGTGGAAAATCTGTGAATTAACAAATAAAGTCACTTAAAATTACACCCATAATGCAAATGCATGATCCTGATAAAAGCCCTGTGTAAGCTCAGGACTGGATATGTGTGTAAAATCACAGCTGTGAGTTTTTACACCTGAAATAACCATTCCCTCCATCCCTCTGAAATCAGGGGATGTTGCCAGGCACAGGGAGCACAATTAGGATTCAGCCCAGTGCTGAACACTCACAACTGGAACCGCCACAAACATTTTGGGGGCCGTGCTCAGATGAGGGGCCCGTTGGACAAAGCTCCTCACTCTCCTGCACGGCCAAAGGCCGCGTTTGAAATTCCCATTCCGGCACCATTTCCTATCAGCACTATTGACACACTATTATTTCAAATTATACGTCTCCTCGCTGCCAGGAAATGCTACTCTCGCCTCGCTGTAAAGGCCAATCCTTTTTGTTCCTCTCTAAAACATGTTTGTGCCCATAAAGTGTGTCACCACATGAGTGTTGGAGCAGGGTGACAGACACCATATCAAGGCATGACTGACCGCCCTGGAGTGACGGGAGCTCCAAAGTTGTGTCAGGTGTTGACTGAAGGGGCAGGAGTAAAAGGCGTTGGGTGTCACGGCAGAGGAGTCAGCGGGTGAGAGGGGTCTTTACAAACAGTTTACTCTCCCCAGTGTCATGGGAGAGAGACTGGCCAGAGCCCTTTGTGCTGTCAAACTCATTTCGTGTGGCAGTGAATTAACACCGCGTGCTTGAAGGCCCGTGTGAGGCGGCAGCTCAGTAAAGCTGCTCCACACGCCGGCCCTGGGCAGGCGCCGGGCCCATTCATCCCCAGGAGCTCACAGCTGGCTGCTGCTTCCCACAAGGGTTTTCTTTAGGAAGAGCACTGAAACAGCAAACACAGCTCACCAGGAACCATTCCACGGGTGCTGTGTACAACCAAGAGTACAGGTCATCCAGGCAAGCTGGGGATTCCCATCCCTGGAAGTGTCCAAGGCCGTGTTGGACGGGGCTTGGAGCAGCCTGGGACAGTGGAAGGTGTCCCAGTCCATGGCAGAATGAGAGGAGCTTTGAGATCCCTTCCAACCCAAACCATTCTGGGATCCCATAATTCTATCAGGAATCGGCCTCTCCACCCACTGGAGGAGGTAAAGCTGTTGGGGTGGATCCAGCAGCTCCCACCCGGCCACGTCTGTACATCCCAAATCAGCTGGGAGTCTGCAGATGTGGACAATCCACTGGCAGCAGCAGTTTAATGAAATAAAGTGGGCTCCTGAGCAGGAGAGCAAACACTTGGACACAGTTTCTTGGGGCTTTTCTTTAATCCTCTGTGAGTAACTCACTCAGCACCTGTTGAAACCTTCTCTGCTGGGGCAGCAATATTTATTCATTCCGTTGTTCCTGCTGGTGCTGCCTTAGACCAAGTACAACCCTCTTGAGAAAACCGCTAATTTTTACCAGAAAAATACATCGTTCTGGTCAGAATTTGTGTCATCTTGGTTGCCCTCACGTGGGATGACAGTGCCAACTCTCAGAGAACAACGTGAGAGTTTTCCATGAGCTCCTTACGGAAACTACTCCTGGAATGTCAACACAGTCCGTTATTAACACGTTAGGTGAGAAAAAACAGTTTACCTTATTAAATTAGTGAGAATATAATTCACATTGCGGTTGGACTTTGCCTCAAAATTTATGAACAGCAAACACTCAAGCGCTCCCAGGGTGGAAATAACTGTTTTTCTCAGCACGAGGGGGCACAAGAGCCAAGCAACAGTTTCAGCTCCTCGTCACCAGTGTGACCAGATTTTGGACAGGGAACAGATTTCTAAGCAAGGTTTAGACCCACCATGGATGAATGCACTGCTGAGCTACAACATTCCAAGGATCCCACGCTGACCATTGGCTCTTTCAAGGTTCAGTTCAACCCAAACCATTCTGGGAATCTAGGATTTAGTTCCTTTATTAAGTTTTTCTCAATCAATTTTCATTAAAATGGCAGGAGGTGGAATGAGATGGGCTTTAAGGCCCCCTCCAAGCCAAACCACTGCACGATTCCATGAGTCTACAACACTTTGGCACCTCGTTTTGGGTACCGTCCTACAAGTGCCATCACAAGCCTGGGACAAAGACCTGGGGCATCATCCCCTGGGAATGAAACTGCTGCACCTTTACCAGGGGGTTTAGAGGAATGGAATGTAATTCCCTGGGATCTGGTACATCAGTTCATCACCCAGGAGTTGTTTTAAAACTATTTTAAATACCCCTGAAGGTGAAACCTCACAGCTGATGTTGCTCTGAGCAAGTTGGTGGCGATGGGATCCCTTCCAACCCGAGTTATCCCCATGAACCCCCTTTGCTCCCAAAGACAAGGAACCTGCTGAGAAAGGTTCCCCTGAACACAAAGGTGCACAGGTTGGGTGGGCAGGTTTTCCCACCAGGAGCAGGTCCCCTGAAGCACCACCAGAACCTCCCCAGTGGAGAAAAGCTTCCCAGGAATAGAGCTTTGAGTTTAAAAATCAGTTTTGATGTGACCTAATGGCTTTTGCTGCTTTGAAAAGAACATGAAAGAGTGACAGCAATATTGAATTTTTAAAATCCTGCTCTGTCCACCTGCAGAGCTTTTCTCGCACACTTTAATAAGGACTTTTACCATGTCATTATACATTTTAATTACACTGTTAAATGTCACAATCACACATGCTAATGACATCATTATACCTATTTACACCAATTATGTCATTTGATGCAATTACAGTAATTCTGCCAATACACACAAATCAATAAAAAGGTTTTGTTTGCATTTTTAAATGAGCAATCACAAAAGAATAAACCCACTTTCTAAGAAAAAGCAGGGTGAAGACACAAATACTGGAACTAAAGAAGTGACATTTGAGGTCTGATTCTTTTTTCCACCACTATGAACAGCCAAAAACTTCCACACCCAGAATATAACACACCCTCAATTTCAGAACAAGAGATTTCCAGGGATGTCCATCCACGAAACAGCCTCTGCTAAGAGGCCTTTAGTCCACCAAAGTCTGACTTCTATAAGGTCCTCTGGGTTTTGATAATAATTCCTGAGCCATGTCTCTGCTCAGGTGGGCAGATGAATTTCTCTGGTCTTTCCATATAAATCATGGGAGCTAAAAATCACGGGGGATTTTTTTTTTTAACTCTTTTGAAGTTTTATTAACATCCATCTCAACACAGCACCAGTGGACCAAGTCTCTTATAGAGAGAGAAATTCCTCCCTCTGTGCCATCAATCCTTAAATTTTATTTTTATTTCCAGATATGTAACCCAGATAAATATTGGAAAGGAAAAAATTACCGAGATCTTTGTTTCAGATACCTCCCAAATCCAGTATTTACTAACCCTTTACTCTTGGTATCACCTGCAGACTTTGCCAGGAATGATTTTACACGTTTTCCCAGGTCATTCACGGAAGTATTAAAATTGCAGAACTCCACGGCACCCACATTTGATCTTTAAATGAATGAATCTTTCCTTCAAATTCCCACAACAATTCGAGTCTCACAGGAAGCAAAATCCCAGAATCACAGGGTGGTTTGGGTTGGAAGAGACCTCAAAGCTCCTCTCATTCCACCTCTTGCCATGGACAAGGACAGCTTCCACCACCCCAGGTTTCTCCAAACCCTGTCCAAGCTGTCCTGGGACTCTCCCACCCAAGGAGCAGCAGTGGAATTTCATTTATAGCTCAGCCATGTACGAGTGCTCAGATATTCCATCATCCCTGTGGACTTCAGGGAAAAGGACATTCCAAATGTGGAAGATAACTAGAAACAAAGTACTTAGATTTAACCCTAAAATAAATGACTCAAGAACCGGATTATGTTGCCACAAAACTAAGTATGATATGCAAAATGTACATCAAATAATTTTAGTTATAAATTTGCCTTGGTTTCACTCATGCAGGAGAATTAAGTTCCCCCATTTTTAAGCTGCACATACCATCAGGACTATGGTTTGACACGTAAAAGAAGTAGAAATTCCATAAAGACCATTTTACACATTGTTGGACAACACAAAGAACAGATATTTCAGGAGTGGAGCCCGACTACCTCCTGCAGCTGAATGATCACCCTTGGATTAATCACAGGCTCCAGCACAAAGTAGGAACTAACAGCCAACAGTTGCAATAATGTTCAGGAGGATTTCAACCTTCCCAAGCAGCTCAGACAGAGCTCCAAGGTTTTTACGGCCCTTCCTCACGGCACAGCTCGTGTGGCACCTTCATGTGCCAACAAACACACAGAGCTGAGCTAAAGAACAAGGGAAAGGCCATTTTCACCTAAATCTGCACAAGCCAATCCTGGTTAAGAAAAACGAGCTTCCTAAATAATGTAAAATATCCAGAACTGAGCAGCCTCAGGCCAAGGTGAGCTGGGCCCTGAGAGCAGCGTGGGCGTGAGACCCAGGCCAGGCCAAAGCAGCAGTGATCATTTTATTAAACACAATTTACTAAATACGTTTTCCTAAATACATTTCCTTTAAAAGAATTCTTTCTACACCTGCCTACAGATTCCAAAATACACTTTAACCCACATGGAAGTGAAGACCATGAATTACAGACCTTTCCCCCCCAAAACAGGGTTCCCTTTTTCTGGAGCATTGCTGTCAGCCCACAGAAATATTCATCAAGCTTGTTGTCCAAAGCTGCTCTTTCCTCTCTCTCCACTACTGAAAAAAAATAAAAATATTAAGTGATTTCATTTGTTTCTTAGTATTTAACATGATCAGTTTCTGTGTCTGGATGGTTTGAAATATGTTCTCCATTGGACAGATAAGTCTTGGGCAAATGACTGACCTTTTGAAATAATATTTATAATTTTAGAAATGTAAAACTTAACATTCTTTAGTAATCCAATATTAAAATACATTTAAGTTGATCTATTAAATGCTACGATTCAAACTCTAAAAAAATGTGCAATAGAAAAACATTAACAACATGTGTGGTTTGGAAAAATTCATTTATACAGCAGTTTGCAATGTCATGATGTATTTTAAATAAAAGAGCTACAGACAAAGGTATTGATTTTAGAGACTTAACTAAATAAACAGTATGTAAATTCTGTCTTTTTCTATAAAATTGGATCAGGACGCACATATTACACTGTCTTTTTCTGAGGGAATGACAGCTATTGAATTTGGCAGACATTGGAATTTGGTTAAAGAGTTAAAGACCTTTGATCTTTGGTTTACAATTAAATGAGGGCGCTGTGAAAGGACAGTGGCGCGGGGGACACTCGCTATTTATGAGGCACAGCTGCCCCTGGGAGGTGTCACTGCCAGGGGCTCCCAAAATACAGCCCTGGGATGGTTGGACCTCACTGCAGCGGTGTCACCTCAGAAGGTGGCAATGGGGACAGGAGTGACCCTGGCCAGGCACTGGGAAACACCGTGGCTGCCCTTTCTGGGCTGCTGGGTAATGTTATGTTTGGGGGGCACCACAGCATCACTTCTGGACAAGCCTTTCTTGGAAGAGCCTCTGGACAGGTCCTCAAAATGGACTTGGAGTTGGGTTGGTCCCCAAGTCACTCTGCTCAATGAATCCCTTCTCCAAGAGCAGCCCAGTGCCACCCGAGCCATGTCCCTCCTGCCCAGCCTTGGGGTGTCCCCCAGTTTGAACCGAGACCAGCAGTGCTGACCATCAACCCACTGCAAAACACAAAGAGGAAGATTTATTGATAACCTTTCTAACAAAGGGAAGATCATTCCCCAAGTTCCTTATTAATTTATGCTCCTCTATAATTATCACTTAGAGCAACCACTGGAGCGCTAATAAATATATAATGAAAGCCAAAACACAGCGTGCTGCGGTGCTTAATCTGGGATTACATATTTATAACAACAAAATATGCAATTCAAGCCCAGTTCAGGTCTTTCCATCCCAGCCCACCCTCTCTGAGGGCTGGGGGGTGGGGGGGTTAATTCCCCCCCTTCTTTGTTATGTCAGTCCGCAGACAGATCCCAGGCTGTTCCCTGTCACCCACAAACGGCTCAACAGAAAGCACGGTTGGACAGCCCTTAATTAGTGCTACTTGGGATAGTGGGGATGAGAGCCTGTGTCAGCATCTCACTTAGCTCCCCCTTCGGGGGGGGTGTGCTGAGCACCCCTGGATGCTGCTGTACCCGCGGGATGTGGAATTCTGAGCATGAGCTCAGCCCCAGCCCCAATCCCACCCCTCGGCAGCAGGAAGGGAACGCTGAGACCAGAAGGGAATGCAGGACACTGGGCTTCCCTCTCTCCCCTCATCATGGTACAGAGCACTCTGTGGGACTGAGGCTGGCAGGAGAAATGTGGGAAATAATGTTCTTTACGTTAAATGGCCTCAAGTTATTCCATCACATTTTGCAAAGTATTTATTTCTTTAAGCGCGAGCCACGAGGGTCAGCTGCTCTGCCAAAACAGTGCTAGAGAGGGAAGAGCAAACAGATGAATATCAAAACCACTCTTCATATCCTTAAAAACTCAGTATTTTGATTTCCATCCTGTTATTGAGCTATTTGAATATGAAATCCTTATTTCTTATTCTAAAGGAACGAGAAGGGATGTTACAACTTTGCATTCTTATGGGTATTAAGGGCATGCTGTTCCATAGGAAATATCAAAGATTTGAAAAAGCAGCAAAATTGTCCCCACTCACATTACTTGTAACTGGAGATGCTTCCAAGGCAGCACCTGAAGGCATCTCAAATTTCACATTTTAATTTTCCTCATTCTAACAATATGAATTTCAGTTTAACAATATGAATGTAGGCTCAAGGCCCAGATCTGGGCACTATCATCCAAAACACGGTTCGCTCACCTCTTCCTACCCAAACAAATAATGTTTTCATTTGGTTATGGTCAACACCAGACCCAAAATGGGGCTGATGGCATTTTCTAGAGTCAATCTGTCATTGTTTATGAAATATTCATAAACTGATTGGGGCGTCTACAAACACCTTCAAAATCAGCGAGCCAACCTGAGCAGTTCAGGTAATTCTCAGCTCAGAATTTCTCCCAAATTATTTCACTTCGAAGGTTCAGTGCTCATGGTGCGCTCAGACACAAGCGGCCATCAGTCTTATTTCTGCTCCCAAAGTGGAGGGATCCAATTTTTGAAGTGAAGCAGTTAATGATGCCTGGAGAGACACAGACTTGACACGCTCTTTGGGGGAGGAAACGGGGTGAAGTGTTGAGATCTGCGAGCACCTCACGGTTCTCCACCTCCCAACAATTAAAGCCACAGTCACAAGAGAACAAACAAAAACAAATGGGGGCCTCGTTTGTGTGTCATCCTTCTCTCTAATGCTCCTCCAGCCCCGCTCAGAGTTCAGGCACTAAACAGGATGATTGATGGTCTGCGATGCACAAGTAGGAAAAACTGGAGATTCAGCTCCTTCTCCTGCCCCATTTTTCTTTTGCTGCTGCGCCATTAGAGCTGGATGCCATCAATTTAAGCAGGTACAGGATCATACCCTAAAAATAACTCGCCTGATCTCTCCATTTCTTGTTAGAAGAGCCCGAGTCGGGGGCCCGGGTGCGTGAAACGCCCCTCAGACCGGTTTCCACTGCCCCATCAATTGTCCAAACCCTCGTTGTTCACCAACTGCCAACGTTATGGGGCACGACACGGGTTTCCTCGGCACAAACCCCGTCCCCTCCCACGGGGATGCCCCTGTTCCTGCAGGGTGTGTTCCCAGCAGCCCCGCGCAGACACGGTGGCTTTCGAGGCTGGTGGCAGCCCAGGCTGCTTTATAAGGATGAATGAAGATGAAAAGCAAGACAAATAGAAGTGAATGAGGCACTGCTCGCCGTGATTCATGATAGCCTGCAGTAAAGCCTGTTAGCCTCCGCCTGGCTCCCTTCTCGGGGAATAATGGATAGTTACAGTGTGGATAGTGACATTGTCAAACCATCAGGAATTGCTGATTATAGTGCTAAATATTGATCTCTGCTTCACATGTGTCAAAATTCTTTCTTCCCTTAATTAGAACTTCCCTAAGCACCGTCCAAGAACAAACCGAATAGATCAGATCTCCGTGAAAGGGAGTGTGATACCAGAATATAATTGTGACCTCTTGTCTGCCTCCTCTCTCTGGAGTTTTGAGATGACTTCAGCTGTCTATCCTGCCCTTCCCAGCACATGTGATAATCATACTCATTTTTCCCAATCTAACCATAGGAAGATTTTTTCCAAGGCTGTGCTTTTCATCATTTCAACCCACCGGGGCTGCAGTCAGATGGCAGGGAAACTTAAAGTGCCAGAAGGTGCCTTTTTCTATTTGTTTGTTTCATGGTACACTGCACCAGGCAATGACCTGTGGCAGGAGTGTCACGCAACACGGAGACAGGTTCACCCAATCAAAGGGAGCTTTAAAATTAACACAGATCCCTTCATTTCTTCATGGGGGATCGGGGAAGGGCAATTTTATGGATGTCAGAGTCTTCTGATTATCACCCTGCAATCACCAGCGATAAAAAATTAACTTTTGTTATAACGATTACTCCGCATTATTTGTATTAAAAGCACATTTCCTCATCAAGGGAGTCATGACAATTAGTACTAATTCTGTATTACTGTTCAATCATCTTTCCTACTCTTTACAGTATTTATAATATAAAATAATGAAAGCCCGTGATGTATGGTTTCAATTTACTCCACAAACTGAGCACTTAAGTCATTTATCTTAGTTTATCTGTAATATACTGGGGCTCGGGGTTTTTTTGTATTGTTTTTCTTAAACATGACACGACGGTACATTTACCTTTAGTTTGATGTGCTTGATAAAAATCAATACTTCATTAAAAGATTCCCCCAAAATGGTTCAGGCCAATTTCAGCAGCTGGGAGGGAATGGGGGAGAAGGAAGAGGCACTAACATTTATATACCCACGTGGAGGCTGTGCTGTCCACTGCCAGCTCCAACAGGGACGGGGATGAAGACGTGATATTTGTGGAGGTATTTGTGGAAGACAAAGGGAGGAGAACGGACCTGTTCTCTCACTGCTCACTGGGAAGTCAAAGAAGAACCATGAATGACAAAAGGGAGTCTCTCCCCAGCAGGAAACTTCTGTGCACGTGTTTGCTTTCACCCCTTCACCCTCATCTCCAGCCCAAGGCACTAAAGATGACAAATTGCCAATGAATTTAATTTAGAGTTTCTCTGTTTTCTCTATTTCTTGATGAATCCACACCCTACTCTCGCAGCACTACCCTGTGTTTAATTGAGGATGATATTCCTCAGCAGAGTGACAACGGAGAACCATGGAGTCAGTGGGATTAGTAAGGTTGGAAAAGACCTTGAAGATCATCAAATCCAGCCATCAACCCAGCACCACCACCAGGTTCACCACTAAATCCACATGTCAAGTGCCACATCCACACATTTTTGGGGTGGTGAATCCACCACTTCCCTGAGCGGCCCCTTCACAACCCTTTCCACGAAGATACATTTCCTAATTTCCAACCCCCTGGCTCCTTACAACACCACTGCGGGGCTGGAGGTCTGGGATGACGGACCCCCAGAGCAGCTGCCTGGAAGGAGGTGGATGTTTGGGACACACATGGGGAGCGCTGAGCTTCCACAACCCCCTCAGAGAGCATCTCACCTCCACTGGCTCACACGGGCAGTGCTTGTACCTCTTGGGCTGTGGGAACGCTCTGGGGTTTGTCGTTGTCTGGTGGCTGCATTTCACTCTGGTTTGAGCGTGGAAGAGCACACACAGACCATGATCCCAGCCCCTTGTACCTCCTGAACATTCCCTGTGTCCCCAATCCCCAGCCCGTCCCGGTGTTGGGGCACTGCCATCGTCCCCGCTCTGTCTCACACAGTCACTCTGTCTCACACAGACAGGTCATGCAGGAAATCATCATCAGGTAGCATCACATCTGCAGTCCCCAGCTCCTCCTCCTCGCTCAGCCCAGCACACGGTGTTGATCAACAAGACAAGCCCTGGCAGTACATCGGGCACAGCACACACTGGGATCCCACCCCAGAGCCAGCCCTGCCCTGGAATCCACCCTCAAAGCTCCAGTGGCTGCTGCTGAAGAGAGAACTGGCGCTCAAGGATGCCTGTTGTGCCCTCAGAAAAGGATTATGGAAGTATCTGCTGCCTACCAGCTGCTGAGCATCCAACCACGCTGCTCTTTCATTCAAATCCATCCTTATGAGTGTTCATTTCTGCGTGTTGCCTGTCGGCAACCCGGAGTGATGTGAGTCTGGATCTGCTCTGAACAAGTCCAAGAGTTATGGCACAAAACCAGGCCAAGGCTCTGCCCTTCGTCTGGCAAACTGGGATCCTCTTCCATACAGAGGGTCTGCACAAAGGGTGCTTTACTCTTCTGTGGTCTCAAAATAGGAGTACAGCAAACCTTTATAAAGTCATGCTTACTATGTGATTTAAACTCACTTTGTGAGCCAATTATGCTGCTAAACCAGCAGAAATCCGTTTTATCAGGTAACCAGGTGCCCGTGCTCTCACTCACCTCAAGACCAACCACTGCCCTGGTCCCCAGAGCTCAGGTCCTCCAGACCCCAGGAGGGAAACTCTGCTGATGAGGCAGAACCACGCACAGGGCTTAAGCTTTTAAAAATATTGCACCTGCAGATCACCGGGAAGAGGGAGGAAAACACATCACTCCTTTATCCGCGGCGCATATTTAGAGCAATTCAGGGCAGGCAAACACGAGCTGATCAATAAAGCAGCTTCGTGTCTTCCACGCTTACGTCCTTCTCATGAATCTTAACCAAGAGAAATAATAATAAGCGACAGAGGAGGTTTCTGGTACTTTAAATAAGCAAGTGAGCCTCCTAAAGCTACGAGCAACATTCTCTGGATATCAAAAATAATAACTGGTTGTGCAGCAGTGCAGCATGGAAACACAAGGGTATAAGATATACTGTACTTTAAGCTCTGTTTGATGAATCTGAGCACAGTTCCTGAGGGATAGATTACTTTAAACCATGCTCTTTTACTTTCTAATCCTGACTTGATTTGATTTGTACTTTAATACAGCTGCCTGGCAATTCAACAGCAAATAGAGACTATTTATGTAATCATATTGTAAGTAGTGGGACAAGAAGAAACTCTCTAGAACCTTTTTGGAAAATAGTTTGTTGTACTTTTTTATTTATTGAACAGCAGGGCTTCGGGCTTTTCAGTGCTCATTATAATTGGTTTTCTGCTTGAACTTTCAAAAACTGTCATGTCAATACTCAAACAGAATTTTTTTGCTTACTATATGGCTGTGGGCTCTATTTTCTCATGTGCTACTTGGCTAAGTTCTTGTAATATCTTAGAGGCAAGTTCTAGACTTTCAGTTGCTATTTCAGAAACTGGAAGGCAGGGTTATTTTATCTTCCCCATTGTTCTTGTTCGCTCTCCCAGAATTCCTCGCCAAGATTTACTGGGATTTAGGGAGCTGGAGAGGAAGCTGCCAGCCTGCCTCATGCTCGGGATCTGCTCTGGGAGCCGTGGGGCACCGGCAGGGCGGGTCCTGCTGGTAAAAATGAGGATGGGACTCACCCCTGAGTCACTGAAGAACAAAAACTCAGGGAATCACAAGAAAATCTACTGGGCATCAACTAAAGACCCACTGGCTGATTTCAGGTGTCACCTCATACTCCCAGTTTCCCTGTTGGAAGTGGAGTCCTGCCCAGTTCCCTGGTCCAGGATGTGGGTTGGATCCCAGTGGAGGGGTTGGCTCAGTGCCCAGCCCTGACACTCAGCACCCACTCCTGTACCTCAGCACCCATCCCTAATCTTCAGCATCCATCCCCAACCCTCAGCACCCATCCTTGACACTCAGCGTCAATCCCTAATCTTCAGCATCCATCCCCAACCCTCAGCACCCATCCTTGACACTCAACGCCCATCCCTAATCTTCAGCATCCATCCCTACCCCTCAACACCCAATCCTGGCCCTCAGTGCCCATCCTTGACACTCAGCGCCCAGCCCTGTCCCTCAGCGCCCAGCCCTGTCCCTCAGCGCCCATCCGTAATCTTTGGCACCCAATCCTGCCACTCAGTGCCCATCCTTGACCCTCAGTGTCCACCCCTGTCCCTCAGCACCCATCCTTTACACTCAGCACCCATCCCTAATCTTCATCATCCACCCCTGTCCCTCAGGGCCCACCCCTGCCCCAAAATGTTTCCCATGAACAGGAATATTTGCATTCCTGGAGAACTTTGCCTCAGCCGTTCGTTTGTTCGTTTGCAAACAGCCTTGCACCACACTGTAATCATTTCCCATCATGTTACAAACACTGGAGACTGAAACAATTAAAAGAAGAGGTTGGTGCCTTGTACTGCAAAAAAATCCCGTTTGCCAGCAGCAGGGAAGGCTGTTCTCTGCTGCACTTGAGAGAATAAAACTAGTCTAAATGGGAATTACAGCCAATACTTCAGCAGAGAAAAGGAAATCTCTGTTTGTGTTTAGTTACTGGGTTGGTCAAGCCACTGTACACCAAATTACACTAAAACAGAAACCCACTCTAAAATCCCCAGTTCCTTTGGTGAAGACATTTCAACCTGAGCAGTAAGAAAAGGAGGTGAGATCTACTCTTTTAAACCCTGACAACGGCAAAGCTTCATTTTACAATATGTATTTTTAGTATTTAATGCCAGCTGTAAAAAGTATTTTCATTCCCATCATATTCCTGTGCTGGAGCAAAGCTGCAGGAGTTTAAGGGACACAAGCCTGACTTGCATGAAGAGGGGCTGAAGAAATAAATATAATTATTAAAGCACAGCAAGCAGGATTTTGCTGTTAATTTCTATCAATATAAAAAGGAAGAGCCAGATTTTTGTTCTTTATAAATTCATATTAGGCTACAAATCAATGATAAACTATATGCTTCAAATGCTGTAAATGTTTTCCAGTTTTTTCCACTGCTAATAGAGAAAAGCAGGTTATGAACTATTTTAAGTACATACCACTAATTTCAAGGAAATTCAGTGAGTGGGTGAAAAAAAAAAGCCTCATATAAGAGAAAATGCTCTTCGAAGCAATAATGCAATAGCAGCACTTATTAAAATCTATTATTTCTGTCAAATATTGAGTCAGCACGGATGTGCAAACACATGCAACTGGGTGCTCGTGTGTTAACCGGAGTCTGACACATTCTGCTGGGCTCTGGAAACACAAGAGGGAAATTCCACGCAGCAGCATTTCAGTGGCCAAAATTCATACAAAATGAATATTTAAACTTAAAGCAAACATCCATGGAAATGCTGTTAATAATAAGCTGAATAGTAGCCTCGAAGCTTTCTTGTCTTAAAAAATTACTGTGCATTTTATATTAAAATACATTAAATATAGACTTCTCACTATAGAATTTATATTTGCTTTTTCATTTTCTTATTAACTTGTGTTTTCTCTGTGCTTGACTTATGAAATACTAATACTGCAATTTTTAAAAAAAAAAAAAAAGGCTGCTCATTTGATATTTAAAAATAACTGAAAATACAATTTGTCATTTTTTTTTTCAGCCTTTCCAGAGACAATAGAGGGTCAGTAGTTTGGCAGGATGAGGACAGAGGAAGGTTCATCCAGCACATGTGACAGCTGCAAAGGCAGAGCAGATATGATATTGCAGGATTGGTTCCTAAAACTGTATCAAGGCTACTCTTTTAGTCAACTTGGAAATTTATATACTATACACTAACCCTCCTTTAATATCCTCTCTCTCTTTCCTCTGGGCATTTATTGCTGTTCTTTCTAGTTCAGTAACCAGTGAGCAGAAGGTTCATTAAAACTAATTGAATTGGAAACTTGTCTGCCCTGGGAAATGTTAACTCTTTGTTGTTATCTCTGGGAAATTCCTTTTGTTATTTTCCTTTGAATGATATGACCAGGCTTTAGCCTGGCAAGAACCGCCTCAAAAATATTTTCATTTCTCAGCCTGTCCAGGGTGAAAACTCCTGAAATGCTCCTGTCCCCCCGTTTTTCCTGGGGATATTCCATGTGGGTGACTCGGGGGACAAAGGGACCCTCCACAGCCCCACTGCAGGGTGGGGAACCCCGGCTGAGCCCCAAAGGACACGACATTCCACACGAGGGGCGAGATGGGCCAGGGGATGACCCGGGATCCTCCAGAGTGGGGTGTGAACCACATTTTTAACTTCCCTCTTCTAATGCTTTGGGAGCAACTCCCACCCAGGACAGGGTTCCGTCCAGCTCTTTGTAGCTTTGAAAATATCGATGAGATAAAACACTTGATAATAGTCACAGTGGTAGATTTCTGACAGCTTTAAAAATCAATCGGAAACAACAGGCAACCCACTGTTGCTAATAAAAGTAAATATTTATGACTGATTTGACTGGGCTTCAATACCAGTCAATCACTTTCTAAAGGATCTTTGCAATTCATTAACCTCCTTTTACTGGTCTTGTCCCTGTTGGTATTAGCCATTAAAAGGGAATAAGGGAGGGGGGCTTGATTTTTCTATTCTCATCATTCATAGCTTATTTGTTCATTCCCTCCATTCCCACACGTTGCTGTTAAATTGATTGTCTGTTTAGTCATATGAATGATAAAGTAGCTCTGCCAGGAGGAATGAAAGCCTCCATTAATTCCTGAGAAGGGTGGGCTTCTTTGACTCAGCCTCGGTCTAAACCAAAACTACTTCCATAGTTTCCTGCCACATCGGTAACTAAATTTAGCCCGTAACATATTGCTGATAATAAGGGTCATCATTCTCCTCACAAACTTTTCAATGTCAAAACTTCAGGGAAAATTATGTTTATTAATATCTATTAACGACCGTTGCTATCAGTCTGGTCTCCCTAATCCGCACCATGACGCAGCAGGAAAGAGGACAGCTGTCTTAATTTTATCATTTAAAAGCAATTTCTAAAAAACACTGGTGGCATCTGACAAGGCAAGAAGAATTATCAGGAGGAATTCCTTCCCGGAAAAAGGGTGGGGAGGCCTTGGCAGGGGCTGCCCAGGGAGGGTTGGAGTCCCATCCCTGGAGGTGCCCAAGGCAGGACTGGCCCTGGCACTCAGGGACAAGGTGGGGATGGGGCACAGCTGGGACTGGGTGACCTTGGAGGGCTTAACCTTTATGATTCTGGGGTTCCATAAGATTATACACAGTTGTTCCTTTAAATAATAAAGATGGCAGGGGTAGGTCTGACTTATCAACTTACATAAATTCCATGGTTTTTTGAAACTGAGGGATGAACTACAGCATTGTCTACACAGAGCATTAAACCCAACCCTTGATGCAGTACCTCGTCCCTTTAAAATATCCCAAAGGGATGGAGGAGATTATGTATAAAGCAGGATATTTTCAAGTGACACTGATACCCTCAGTGCTGTAGCCAAAAGGGCTTCTAATTGCAAATGAATTGCTTAGTTATTAATAACACTGGCTCTAGAAACAGGATCTGGAGAATCTAAATTAAAGCAAACTTCTTTGCCTTACACGTCCCCTGTAAGAAACACTCTCCTCTTGACTCACGTCCCCCAGTCAAGTATAACAATGAAAGAGCTCTGTGCTCCCACAGCAATTCGTGACAGCCACCACATTTAGCACACCCCGCCCCAATCTGTGCATGGTGGGACCAGCAGATTTCACTGTTTCATTTTCACTATTATTCCCCTCTTTGTTCCAGAATTCCCCCATAAGCTTTCCTAACACCAAAATGTGTGAACAGCAAAAGAACTACTACTTGTTCATCAAACTTAAGCTCAAATGTTTCATCTTGGTTTAAACCAAATCTTAGAACACAAGTTTTCAAACATTCCCTCCAGGATTTACTGCCAGCACCTCTTTGGTGACGCCGTGTGACCTAAGCAACACCTGGATGTGAGTTCAGAGCAGGGACTGTGTCCCCTCACACCTGCACTGACCTGCCCTGCCGAGGAGGCAGCTCCAAACCCATCAACTCCCCTCCTCTGCAGAGTTTACAGGGAAAGACGGCACCTAAGTGGGGTTAGATGATGTAAATCCTATTTAGATGGCAACTCAGACAATGAGATAAAGCTCATAAACTCCGTTTTATCACCCTCTGTCTTTGAGGATGAATGAAATCCTCTTTCCTTGTTT
This sequence comes from Pitta sordida, assembly GCA_013390025.1. Classification (NCBI taxonomy): domain Eukaryota; kingdom Metazoa; phylum Chordata; class Aves; order Passeriformes; family Pittidae; genus Pitta; species Pitta sordida. Next base: position 119,325 of record WEKX01011948.1, read on the forward strand.
GCAGAGCGTGAGAAAGCCACCTGAAACCCATAGAGTGCACACAGGACGGGATGGGAGGTCATTAATACGTGTTCCTCTTCTCACCAGACCTGCCCTGTCGACTTCATCCAGGATATTACTGCACACCCAGCACGGAAAACCAGCACATGGCAGTAACCCCGGGGAAGTCTGTGGCTCGCTGCCCCACGGGGCAGCAGCAGCTCAGGGTGGGGAGGCCTTGGCAGGGGCTGCCCAGGGAGGGTTGGAGTCCCATCCCTGGAGGTGCCCAAGGCAGGACTGGCCGTGTCCCTCAGGGACAAGGTGGGGATGGGGCACAGCTGGGACTGGGTGACCTTAGAGGTCTTAACCTTAATGATTCTGGGGTTCCATAAGATTATACACAGTTGTTCCTTTAAATAATAAAGATGGCAAGGGTAGGTCTGACTTAACAACTTACTGGCTCCAGCTCTCAGCACACGGCAACAACATGAACTCGAGACCCCGATGCCACAGACCCCGGGATGTTCCCGGCCTGGCTCCGGGGAGATCACTGAGCCCTGCACCACACCACCCTTTTCCTGCACAGACTCTTCTAGGTGTCCCTGACCGAGTGTCCAGGTCCATTCTAGGTATGGCAATCCAATGTTTTTTTTGGGGTGTTCCAGGTGCCATTCTGGGCACACTGAGCCAGGTGTTCCAGGTACCTCATGAGTATGCTGTGGGGGTGTTCTAAGTACATTTCTGGTATGTTCTAGGTGTGTTCTAGGTTCATTTCACAGTCAGGTTCCAGAACCAGGTGTGTTTGAACACGTTTCCCAGGTGTGTTCTGGGAATATTCCAGGTGCGTTCCAGATGCGCTGTAGGTGTGTTCTAGAGTGTTCCTACATTTCAGGTATGTTCTAGGAGTGTTGCAGGTGTTCTGGGTGTATCCCAGGTGTGTTCTAACATGCCTGGAAACGTGTTCCAGGTGTGTTCCAGGCCCTTCCCATGTTCCAGGACACCTGTGACCCAGGCGTTCACAGCCTCCCACCCTCCACTAAAAGTTCTGCTGCCTGCAAGGGGCTCCGAGCTTGATTTCTGGTAGATAAATACAGAACATATTTACAGCTGCCACTGACAGATGTTCAGTGTAAATATTATTCCGGCAGATTTTTTAATCAGATGGTGTAATGCATGATAGTGTCATTAAAAAAAATAATGGATGAATACAGTGAAAAAATTACCATTTGAAAGGCAAAACTATTTTTGGCAGAATTCGTAATGAACTAATTTCCCTCGTCAGCAAAACGATGCTACAAGACACACAAAAACTTACTTCTTAGTTGTAAGAAACCGAATAATTAAAAATTATATACATGTTCACCTTTATGTTCAGGTGCAGAGGAGTCCCACACACTGTGACCTGTATTTGTTCAGCACCATGGAAACCATTTCACTCCATTATCCAAACATTATTTACATAAAACCGAGGGGGAAAAGGTAAGAGAAAATAAAAGTGACACAGGCAGAAATAATGACAGCGATCGGATTCATGGTGGAGAAGTGGGCAGGGAACCAAGAGGGCTCTAATGAGATTTACATTCACGGAGGGGAGCGGGTTCTGAGGAGCTGATTGAATCCAAATGGGATGAAAAGGCAAAGCCGAGCTTACGTGGTGCAAGGTTTCCTCCTTCCTGCACCAGCACTTGCACAAGTGCTTTATTGAGGGGATAAATCTTAGTTAAACAGAGCAGGGGGAACACGAAGTGCACCAGGCAAAGAGCAGAAACTCGGTGACCACACTGTGTTTGCGGTGGGCAATCGCAGCCCAACGAGGGCTCTGGTGGGGAGAGAACCTTTGGCTGCAGGCTGCAAACGGCTCCTCCACAGTCTGGGGATGGTTAAAATACCCCAGAGGCTCTGCTCTGGAACTGCTCCTTGGCATCACCCAACCCATGACTGGCAGCCCCCAGCAGAGCACCCATTAAATGGGGTTATTCCCTCTATACACGGGGGAAAAAGGAAATCCAGGACAATAAGAAAACCCAGAGAAACATTAAGAAAAGCAACCTTTAGCAGAGACACTTCCCTGTTTGTGCAGCTCCTGAAGCAGCCCAAGCCAAGTACTCTGCAAACAGAGGAAGGGAAAAACAAGCGAAACAAGAACATCCTCGTCCAGTTTTTCTGCCTCAGGCTGAGCGAGATGCACCTGAGCCGTGAGTGCCAACCTGCCCCAGGGCAGCAGCCCCAGCCCTGCCATCAGGGCACCTGCACCCGCCGCCTTCCCGTGCTCCAGCTTTCCAAACAACCCACAGCCCAGTGTGGGAACACTGAATGCTCAGTGTCACTTAATTAAGGAGTGTCATTTTAATGCCTTCTGCCCATTTAGAGCCAATTAATGCAAGGTGCTAAGTACTCTTAAATCCCATTTCAGCCAAGCGGAGCCGAGGCCGATCAACCCTTCACAAGAAGAACTTTTTCTGATTTGATTCTCAGCCGAGACCTTGAAGTGTTCTCCCTCGTGCTTTCTGTGGGATGGGAAGTCAGGGGGAAGCAAGAGCATCAAAGGCTTCCCCTGTCACAGCACCTGCAGAGTGGGACAGCTAAAATTCACCAGCAGCTACAGGAAAGGGGACTGGATACATCACAAACTGGTTATCACTGATTAGATAGAAGCATAACAGGGTTTTTGAGATAATAAAACATGGTATTTTATCATGAAGAACCCTTTCTCCTTCCAGAAGGATGCACAGAGCTTGAAGCACAGATTTTGCAACACTCTTAAACCCAATTTCCCTCCTTCCTTTAGGACGACTCCAGCTCTCGTCTGGATCCCTCTGGGTGAGGTGCCACTGCCCAGCTGGTCTCTGATCTACTTCAACATCAAAATAGTGTGACCACACTGTTCCTGCTCCAGGCCAGGATGTCCCTGTCCCTCTGAGCCCCCTGGGCACACTGCTGGCTCACACTGAGTTTCCTGTCAATCACAACTCCCCAATCCCTCTCCATTTCCCCACTCTCCAGCCACTCCTCCCCCAGCCCATAGTGATGTATGGGGTTGTTGTGTCCAAAGTGAAGAACCCAGCACTTGTTAAATCTCATATTATTGGAGCCTGCCCATCTCTCCAGCCTGCCAAGGTCCCTCTGAAGGGCCCTCCCACCCTCCGGCAGTTCAACATTTGCCCCCAGCTTGGTGTCATCTGCAAACCTGCTGATGATGGACTCGATTCCCTCGTCCATATCGTCAATGAAGATGTTGAACAAACAGTGCCGGGCCCAACACTGACCCCTGTGGGACTCCACTGGTGACTGGCTGCCAGCTGGATGTGGCACCATTCACCAACTCTGCTCACTGAGCTCATCCACCCAACCAGTTNGGAGGTGTTTAAGGTCAGACTGGATGAGGAGCTCAGTGCCATGGGCTGGATAATGGGACAATGGGACAGGGAATGAGGTTATGTCCATGGCTCTGGGGTTGTGGGTTCAATCCCTGTCTAGGCATCAGCTTGGGAGTTGGACTCGATGATCCTTGTGGGCCCCTTCCAACTCGGAATATTCTGTGATTCTGTAATATTTCCTTTGTGGCTGCTGCAGGATCAGCTCCCTCCTTTTGAGCAGCTCTACCTTTGATCCCTTCTCTCTACAGCTTTTCTTTTCCTGTGGCTGTTGATATGAGGAACGTGTATCCCAACAGGAAAATGCTTCCCACTTCTCACTGGTATGGGGCTGGATATGTCCCATAATTGCAGACATCCTAAATTATGTTAATTAGCCTGAGCTAAAAAATACAGGCTTTCCAAACCACCCCACTATAAATGTTGTAATTAATAACCATAAGCTAAAGTACAGCATAAAGCTGGTTGCTTGGATGTCTTGTGGTGTGGAGTTTAATTTTTATTTTTTAAAAAAAAGTTTGATTTAATTAAAAAATGAAGTCCCTTCTCGCTTTTAAGTTGAGAAGGAGCAATAGTGGTGTTTTCAGCAGAGTCTACATGGGGTTTTATTTGCTTTTAAGGAGGTAACAAAGGAAAAACAAGCATATGCAAAGTCTGTGAAAAGGGGGTTGCATAGGCAGGGCACCAGAACATGCATCTGGACTCTGCTCTGGAGGTTGTTGAGCAAAGAATAACCCCCGAGAGAAGGGGTCAGAGGGTCTGACCAAGCTCTTCCTCACAGCCACTCAACACTCCCACAGCCCCTCTCAAAGTCCCAATCAATACTCAAAATGAGCCTCACTTTGTAAACACTGTGATCACATCAATTGCTATTGTATTTGTAATTACATTCATTTATCAAATGTGCTACCGGGGGTGATCATAATCATCTCAACATATCCATAAAAACTATCTAACCAGCATTATCCCGCGGTGTGCACACATCCCCCAGCCATCAATCACCCGCCCTGGGCCAGGAATTCACCACCACAACTCGCAGGCAAGTGTCTGGGACAAAGAAACTTGTCTTGGAAATACTTGGAGACCTTATTCCCACAACATTCCACCTTCCAATGCCCATTGAGCCTCCACAAAACCCAAAATCTCAGGCAAATCCTATAGAACTCCCCCCACCTGTGATACTGATGGATAAGAGAAACAAAATAGAAGAACAAAACAAATATGTATTAATTTCTTAATTTCACCTTTGTAAGAATATGCCTTGTTTCTGACAAACTGCCAATCTGGAACAATCTCGGTACCACTGACCAGGCAGAAAGTAGAGAACACAAAGGAACTCTGCTAAACCAGATTCCTGTGTCATTCCCAGACATGGCACAGGATAGCCCACAAAAATATGGCTTTTCCACTACTTTCTAAACCCAAGTTTTATCAGGACTCAACAAAGGTATCGGAGATATTAATAAGTAACATTCTCAGTGCTAATTGATAAAAATCCACTAGAGGAGGATTGGCAGTATGATCTCAGCTGTAATGATTAATTTGTTAGTTAAATCTGTGTTTCTGATCAATTCCCCTCCAGATAAAAGGGGAGGGGGGAGCCTTGGAGGTGCCTGGGAGCACCAAGGGAAGGTCTGGGCTAATCCCTGAGCAACTGTGCCCCCTGTGCCTCCAAAGCTCACCCACAGCATCGTCAGCAAACCTGAGCTATTTAAGCACTGTCTTTGGGATATTAATTATAGCCCACACATAAAATGTGTTTAATTACAGCAGCATGGAAATCTGGACGAATTGGCTACACAGGTAAAAAATTACAGACCCCCCTTGTCTCTGGTGGGAGCAATTTACCGTGAGCTCTGAAGGATGAGCTTTGGAACACAGAACGTGTCTGGGGGGAGAAATCAGCCGTGGAGGGACCTCAGAGGGGATGGAGAGGTCGGGGCATGGGGGGGTCCCTTTGGCAATTGCTGGGACAGGAGCAACTTCAGCCAGCACAGAGGGTGTGACCGGGAGCACCAACACAGCCCAGGCAGAGCTCCTGCCCCGGGGGGAAGTGATGCCCAGCCCCAGGAGTGCCAGAGGAACACATGGAATCCACATCCTTCCATAAATCCAGCGAGGTTGGAAAAGGCCTTGGAGTTCATCAGGTCCAACCATCCCCCAGCACTGCCTCGTGTCCCCAAGTGCCACATCCACGGGGCTCCTAAATCCCTCCAGGGGTGTGGCTCCAGGGCTGGACAACACTTGGGAGAAGAAATTTTCCCAATACCCAACACAAACCTCCCCTGACATAATTTAGGCTGTTCCCTCCCGTCCTATAAATGTGCTTTTCCTGGGAGCAAGTGGATGTGGAAGTTCCTGGAAATGGTAAATACCTACACCAGAGGCAAAGAGTGAGAAATGTTTTATAAACATCTGCTTTGTTCAGCTGCTTCCGTTCGTTCCCAGCCGTAAGACTGAGCTCAAAAGTGAACAGTTATCCATCTTCTGACCAATGTCCCAAAATTTTCATTGGCAACTGACACCGAGAGTGTGTTCTGTGTGTTTTTACTGCAGCCACCAGACACAGCAAAAGGAGCTCAAAGCACCGGGGTTAAATGATGCACATTTCCCAAAAGAGAAAATTAAATTCCAGACAACACCTCACTCATTTCTTGTTCTGAAAGGACACCAATTTCCACACAGTTTACTATGTTGGGAAACATCTGGAAAACACCTCCAAAGTAGAGGCCCTGGTCCTGTGTGGTTATTAAGGGTCAAATGTTCTCACACACCGTCCCCCATCCCCTCCCCAGAATACCCTGGAAAAATCCCAGTTCTCATTGCCTTGGTGGTGCACAGGGACACAAACCATGGCTAAGAGAGCTAAACAAGCAACTGGGATGATCCTCAGCCCAATATCCTTGGGAAAATACCTGAGAGAGCTGGGATGGCTCAGCTCAGGAAAAGAAGGCTCTTGGAAGACCTTAGAGCCCTTCTCCAAACCTAAAGGGGCTCCAAGGCAGCTGGAGAGGGACTCTGAGTAAGGACAAAGTGGGTTTTTGGTGGCTGTTTCTGTAGGAGGAGAGGTACACTTTAAAAATACAGACATCTTAAATAGCCCAAAGTATCTCTTTTGGTCTATCACACAGAAATATCTTTGGGGGTTAAATGCATTTTTCAAGCATTGTAAATTCCAGCCTTGCCTCTGCTCGTGGATGTGTGTCCCTGTCGAAGTGGACAGCACACAACTGCTCTGCAGCTCCACCGCTGCACTCCTGAAACCAGGGAGATCAAAACAAACAACCTAATAGGACTCGCTTGGCTGCACCACAGTTGTTTGTAAGAATGGCCTGTACATTACTGGTACATAAAGATCTGGCAGCCGGGCACTGCGTGTGATGGGAAGGGAGACACAGAATATCCGCTGTAATGGAGCATAATCAGCACACCAGAGCACATTCCCAAGGAAATAACACTGCAACGTTTGATTGCACTCGGAGAAATACCCACAGCTTCGGATTCACCAGATGAAATGAGCTCCTCAGCAGCTCGTGCCTGTGCACTGGTACCAAATCACTTCAGGAGCCTCAGCCACCCGTGTGGCACAGGCAGGGGCACGAGAACAGACACACACACAAAGCAGAGTCACCATCAGGCCAAGAATTCCCAAATTCAAGAATGGTTTGGGTTGGAGGGACATTAAATCTTATCCAATGCCACCCCTGCCGCTGTCCCAGGCTGCTCCAACCTGCCCTTGGACACTGCCAGGGATCCAGGGGCACCCACAGCTTCTCTGGGAATTCCAGCCCAGCCCCTCCCCACCCTCCCAGCCAGGAATTCCTGCCCAATCTCCCTCTGGCACTGGGAAGCCATTCCCTGTGTCCTGTCCCTCCATCCCTTGTCCCCAGTCCCTCTCCAGCTCTCCTGGAGCCCCTTTAGGCTCTGGAATGTTCTCCAAGCTCTCCCTGGATCCTTCCCTTCTCCAGGTGAACATTCCCAGCTCTCCCAGCCTGGCTCCAGAGCAGAAGGGCTCCAACCCTTGAAGCATCTCCGTGGCTCCTCTGGACCCACTCCCACAGCTCCATGTCCTTCTCATGGCTGGGGTCCCCAGGACTGACATGGATAAGGTCACCCACTCCTCCCTGCTGCCCGTTCCCGGCGCAGGGACAGCCTGGGGACAAGCACCCTCCTTCCTGCTGTGACCCGGTGAGCACAGCACTGACCCCCCCCTTCTCTGGCCAGCATCCACTGGAGAATCCCAAAAACCCTTCTGCAGCCCAGGGTGGGATCCCTTGGGCACGGCAGGGTCAGCCCAGCTGCCCCCGGACACAAATCGGCTCCAGCACCCGCACTCGGGGTGAGGGGGGTGACGGGTTGTGCCTTTCGTTTCCAGCGCCGGAGAACTTTGTCCCAGTGCCTCCCCATCCCGCAGTAAGGAGCCGGATGCGCTCCCGGGAGGCTCCCGCAGGGAATGAGGGAGCGCATCCCCCCGGGATGGAGCGGGGCCGGGAGAGGGCGGCAGAGAACGAGCGGCTCCCGAACCAGCGAACCGAGAGCGGCTGCGCTTGGGAACCCCCTGTGCTGGGCATGGGGACTGTGCCCCTCTGTGCCCTGGCAACAGCAGCACAAGGACCTGGAGCTGCTGCTGGAGAGAGTCCAGAAGGACATGGAGATGCTCCAAGGGCTGGAGCCAGGCTGGGAGAGCTGGGAATGTTCATCTGGAGAGGGGAAGGATCCAGGGAGAGCCTGGAGCCCCTTCGACACACAAAATTAATCCCCCAAACCCAACTTTCCACTTTTCCTGGCTCATCAAAAGAAGTGCAGAGTTCTCCAAAGCATGAAAACTCCCCCATACAGAATCTGACTTAATGCAGCAGGCAAAGCCAAATCCTCATTAAATCCTCATTATAAAAACATCCTCTGCATTATTTTTACTGTGCCTCCATATTTAAGTGTCCCAGCCAGCCCCTGGCACGGGTGCCCTGTGTGGCCACTGGCAGAGCTCACCTGCACGGCCACTGCTCCTCCACCCTACAGGCAATACAACCTTTCGTATTAAATAAGTAAATCAAGTCCTGGCCCCTGTAAAAGCCATGAAATTCAGGCAGTTCAAGCTCAAGATCTGCGGTTAAACACCTCAAGATTTATGGTTACACAAGCACAGGGTAGTTGGTCCCAAGGTGGTCTGGCTGTCTCATAATGAACGAGCACCTCGTTGGCCCCTCCAGGAACAATCAGTTAATGGCAGCACGAGGATTTCTAAGTCGGGTTTGGGATACATGCAGATTGTGAGAGAAAGAGATGGGGTAATTAAAGATCTCTCACATATCTAACATAGATTCCCTAACCCTGGTGCCACAGCTGATTCAGACATGGCCAGGCCTCCTGAACAAAGTTTTTACACTATTACAGTTCTTTAACAGCCTTTTCACGGGGAAACCCTCCCAGGAAGCGCCATCTTCCCGGGGAATATGCTTCATTAAACATCCACGAGATATAAATTAAAATACACAATTACACCAAAGACGCCAGAAGCTCAGCAAGACAAGTGGAAGTACGTCACCCTTTTAAAACTCCCAATCAAGTATTTCACCTTAGAAAGAGAAATAATCATAAAGTGAGAAGCCATAAAATCCAGAGAGTTCCCATAGTGTAGGATTTTTTATAATGTCAAAAAAGAAATGCAATAAATACATGCTAAAGGAAAAGCGTAAGCAGCAAATGATTAAAGTGTGAGGAACTGTTATTAGAAAATATTCCTCAGAGGCAAATGGGGCAAATGGAACCACTCTGGCCATGGGAAGCAGCCAGTTGCAGTAAATTGTGGGGATGCACCTCACATGCTCCCAAACTCATTTGGACTCAAAGGGGAGTAACCTGAAAGCCATTGTTTGGGAGTTGTGCTGTGTTTGATTGTCAGAAACAAAGGAAATGTCCTCGTGCAGGTGAAGATAAACTCAATAAACTCAATTTTTACATTTTCCTGTTTTCTGTCTCACAGCTCCTGATCAGGGCATTTACAAGCGAGGGAAACTCAGAATATCCGTGTCTGGGAGCTCAGAGCTTGTCTCTAAAGTTAACGTTCATTAATTTAAACCTGCTTTAAATCCTACCACTTTCCCCTGCCAGGAGCTCTGGGAAGGATGGCCCAGCCCTGCCCAGAGAACCCACAGAAGGTTCTGGGCCCCAGAGGGGAGAATTCTCTCCTACAAGGGTTTGCAAAACTTGTGTTGTTTGAACTCAGCAAACAGGAAAATGTTGGTCAGCTGGAGGAAATTGGATAAGGGAAGTTCTGCTACAGGGTGGGCATTCCCTAGAACGCAATGCCTGGGGTCCTTAGAAATTAATTTTGAAGGCACTGAGCCCTTGATTTACCGAATCAATTGTGCCTCCAGTACCTGCCCTCTTGCAGCAGTAGTTTTTCTTAACTGATTACCCCCAAATTTCTCCAGATTGATCCCACATTCCTCAAAGTCTGCTGGTCTAAAGGCTAATCCTTTTGAGCTCCTACCTTCCCCACCGACCCTCAGGTGGATTTCCAACCCGATCTGATTACCAGACCCTCAATATTCACCAGCTTCCATCATATTTATCATACTTGCTTCATTTCCTAAGAGAAAGGGTCTGATTCATTAAAAATTATATGCTCCATTTAAGCAGGTTTTCTGCATACTTTACTCGGGGGAAAAAATGCTGAATGCATTTTTTTTTCTGCATAAAAGTACGTCTTTTTTTGTGATTTATCAACATGTATCCCCTGTCTATGAGCAGAGGCCTCTCAGTCGTGGAGCTCAGAGGTACAAAACTCCTGGAAAGGGGATGACAAGCGTTTCCAGCTTCCTCCTCAGAAGCCACAACCACTTCAGACAGAACAAATGCCACGTGTTTTTACCTTTTATGATATTTTTGTGTTCTTATTCCAGCAGCACCACCACTCGCAGCCTGAATTCCCTGGAATGGTTTAACTCACGCCAAGTCTCGGTTCAGTTTGGAAGGAGTATTTGGGGGTCAGGTGCAATGCAAATAGAACAGGGGTTGGGTTCTTTATCAGAAGCACAGATTTCCACGTGGCTGTAATTCATCTGTCTTTATTACTTCGGAGATTTAAGTGATCACCTGCTGTTGGCCGTGCCACAGTTAAGTACAGAAACTTTTAATAACATCCAGGATGAAGTTCACTCCTGGGCACGGAGCTCAAACAAGGCCCTGGTCCACCTGAAGGCTCCCAGCTGGAGTTTACATAGTCAGGCACCTTTGCACAACCTCCCTGTAATTTGACAAATTTCATAACTGAGAAGGAAGGGGGGGGAAAAGCCTTTTTAATAGTCACCTCATGAAGCTGCTGCTTCCTTTTATTTCATTCTTGATTCAGGGGGAGGTGATGGGATGGGGAAGGGGCATTAGGGAGAGTGAGAAGTAGCCAGAGGCAGATTTAAGGAAGCTGATAATCAAAAGGGGTAAAAGAATGCTGTTCTCTCTCAGCACACTCCTGTTCTCACAGAATCCCAGGAACATTTAGGCTGGAAAATACCCTCAAGGTTGTAAAGCCCAAGCTGTGCCTGAGGGACACGGCCAGTCCTGCCTTGGGCACCTCCAGGGATGGGACTCCACCCCTCCCTGGGCAGCCCCTGCCAAGGCCTCCCCACCCTTTCCAGGGACAAATCCCTCCTGATGTCCAACCTGAGCCTCCCCTGGCACAGCCTGAGGCCGTTCCCTCTCCTCCTGTCCCTTGCTCCCTGGGAGCAGAGCTCAGCTCTCCCCTTTTCCTTGCTGATCTTATATACCAGAGTCCCCACGTCCCTTTGTAGTTTGGATATTGAGGAATAAAGAACCATGGAAGTCTAAGGGCAGGTTCACTCGCAGATCAAACCACACAAGCCCGAAACATCCCCACATTTCTCAAGCAGCAACTGTCTCATGTTTATCACATAAACCAAAATGCCTCTAATAAAATACCAGGAGGATAAAAGGGCAGAGACAAAGGGCAGTTTTTAGCACCACTGTCCACACAAACCTCAGCAGATATTCCACAGGCAGTGTGGAGCTCCTGGGATAGTGGAAGGTGTCCCTGCACATGGCAGGGGGTTGGAACAAGAGGAGTGTTAAGGTCTCTTCCAACCCAGGCTACTCCATGCTTCTAAGTTTAAGATCAATTTAGATCATAATCATAATCAATCTAATCAGTAATATAATATTAAACGGTTACTAAAGCCAAACATTGCATCTCTTACTCTTGCTAACATTTAAAATCATACATTTTGTGTAGTTGTTCGTGCTGCCACCCAGACCCCAGCATGAGAAAGAGATATTAATAATATGTTACAACTCCTATTTTACAGCTTCCACTGCCAAGAAAACCCACCCCAAGACTGGGGATATTTGCCTGCAGTGCCAGTGACGTTGTTCCCACACCACACCTTCCTGATCCATGGTCCAACACACCCAGGGCAGTGGTGCTGGATGATCCTTGTGGGTCCCTTCCAGCTCAGAATATTCTGTGATCCTGTGACTGGCCCCTGGGTGTGCCACGGATGCCCTGGCACAGGCAAACCCCTCACCACCCTTTGCTGAGATGGGGGAGCGGTGCCAAGGTACCCACGGCCCCAGCCCCTGTGGGTGTCCCCCAGTCTCACACAGGACCCGACAATGCCCGAGGGATGGGAAACGTTGGTGTCAGTGGGGAAATGATCCCTCGGGGAGCGAGGGGGAGACTGTCACAGGAGCACAGCACGGGGGCTGTGGCTGAGCTGGAACACGAGTTGTCTGGAGCAGAACAGGGGCTCAAGCTGTTCCTGGGGCCTCGGCTCCCGAGTTCCATTTTGAACGGGGTAATTATACAAGACGAGGAGCTGGCAGCTCACACGAGAACAGATTTAGCTGCTGACAAAACGCTGCTGCTCACAAAAGTTCAGGCAGTCGGAGCTGCAGCTCCGCACCAGGGCTCGGCAGGGCCTGGGGAAGGTGTCCCTGCCCATGGCATGGCCAGGTCCCCTCCAGCCCAAACCACTCTGGGATTCCGTTCCTCAGACCAGCAAACCAAAACACGAGACAAACCAAGTGGAGCTTCTCCATCGTACGAAACAAAACTGTAAAAACAGCCAATTTAAAACTCTAGGTCCCACAACAAGCTCCCATTTCTGCTTACCAGTACCAAATACTTTATTGTTTTTTTAATGAAATAGCATCCAGTTAGATTTTGTTGAAACTACAAATTAAATTATTTTGCAGAATTTCCCTCCTCTTAAAAAAAAAAAAAAATTGTGCCTCTTTTCCACTTGTTTTCCAGACCATTACTGCACAGAAGCAGCTCACAACTTCATAACCATTCCTGGTGTTCCCACAGCCCCATTTCACCTATTTGCCAAGCATCTCATGCTGGAAAACATCCTTGTGCCAACACCATTTGAGCCGTGTTTGCTCTTGGTCTGCAGTGCCATGCATGAAAAACTCTGCATTGCTGTGCTTCGTATAACCCATTTTATACAAAATGAAATTAAAAAGCCACTTAAATATTCACTCTAATTTCCTCTCCCTTGTGCAGGAGGGAGCACCCATCCCAGAGGGAGCGAGATTAAATAGCCAGGAGTGTTTCCTGGGAGAAGGAACATGGAGCAGGCATGTGGGTGGGAGGGACACCAAGAGCTCTAAAGATTAGGAGGCCTCGTGGAGATTGGAGGGGGTGCATTCTGAATCCATCAAACTCTGACATTTGAGGGAGCTTTATATTTCCCTTTAAGAGCAGTGCAGACCCCAGTGAATTATATCATGGGATACGTCTCCCCGATGCAATCAAAGCTGACCTGGCAGATTTGTCTTACTGGAGATGCAATCTACTGAAAATCTTTAAGGAAATCAGAGCTGGATTTGAACAACAAAGAGGAAAAAATCACTTTTTAAATAGGTAAGAAGCCCAGAGAAAGCGATTCCTACCAATTATAAATGCTGCAATCACTGAATGGTTTGGGTTGGAAAAGGTCTCGAAAACCATCGAGTCCAACAATCCCCAGCCCTGCCCAGGCCACCACTGACCCCAACCTGTCCCCAAGTGCCACGTCCACAGGAGCGGAGCCCTGTGCCAGGGCTTGGCCGGCCTTCCCACAAATAAACTCTCCCTAAATCCAACCTACTCCCTGCTCCCTTTCCCCTCGCCCTGCCCCTCATTCCCTGGGAGCGGAACTCTTGGGATAAATAAGCCCTTGGAATGGGACACCCAAAGGCAGAAAACAGCAGCACTTACCTAAACATTCCAGGGGATGAGGAATAAATACATTAAATTTTAAAACAAACCCTGTATTAATTGGCTTGGGAGAAGGAGTCCTTTCTCATGCAGAGGAACAAGAGGAACTGACTCCAGGCTTGCCTGATAAATGTGTTTAAAGCAGCATTTTTCCACGTGTTTGCAAAGAGACATGCCTCTGAATTTGTATCGTGTTAAATCAAATGTATTCCATTGATTTTATTAAATCCTCCAATATAAAAACACGTAAATGATTCTTCCCCCCAATAAGGTTTAATCACACCCTAAGTCAAGTTTACTTGTTGCTAATGAAACTCAGTTCTAGGATTGCTGTTAATTAAGGAGCATAATGCTGATTTCGACAGAGTTAAGAGCAGGGAGTAAAATCCTGGAGGGGATGCAGAAATTCAGATTTCTCTTGCCAAGCAGGGGAGCCCAAATCAGAAGGCAGAGCCACTGCTGGTGCCGTGGACAGGCACAATCAGGCCAGTCAGGTTCCATTTGCTAAAACACGTGATTCAATTCATTTTGCCATCTTTACTGAACAATCCACTTGACAAATCAATTCCTCTGGTAAATAACCACTTCTACATCCTGGTGACCTCCGTGTGGGCAAAGCTGATTTTTCTATTGGCACTAATTGTGTTTTGGGGGGGCCTGGGGGTAACAAGGCAGGGCGGGTTAGGAGGGAAACCAAGGGGAACCCAAGGAGCACCTTCCCCCTCAGGAGAGGGTTCCAGGCAGGCTCAGCAGACCTGCAGCCCCACGGAATAACCCCTGGGATGACCCCGGGAGCTTTGAGCTGCTGGTAACCCACACCCACTCCAACCAGCAGGAGGATGACGCACTTGGATCATTTCCCCTCATTTCGTTACCTCCCAGCATCCCCCTTGGCTATTAAATACGACAGGAGAACTCTTAGGGACAATTTTTTTTTAAATTTAGATAGTTCTCTGAGTGGTGAAAAATGTTAGAACATTTTTAAAAATGAGGCTTTCCAGCAAGCGCCACCAATTTCCTTAAAACGTTTGCCACGGAACCTTTATCTGGGAGAAAAGCTAAACATAAGGATAACAGAGACAGGGAGGAGATATCCCTGCATCTATTTGAAGAAATCTCATCCATAAAGAAACAAATTGCCATGGTAATTATCACTCTCTTACTCGTAATTGTAGGAATAACCGTACACGGGTTATACATATGGACCGTTCTCATTCCGCTCGCGTTAATTCTCCCTGGAAAGAAATGATCTTTTATGGAGCAGAAGTATTAAATGTGTTCTGGCAGCAGGAAGCGAGGTGCTCTGCCACCCAGCCAGCCCTGCCTGCAGACTGCAGCGCTCCTGGTTGTGCCTCAGAGCAGCAGCACCCGAGACCAAGGGGACACCAACCCCTGAGAATCCCCGTGTGCCCTCCGGGAGGGAGAACTCCTTCTGTCGGGGGAGCCACAGGGGTGAGCTGCACCATGGCAGGGGCAGGTCACAGCAGGCTTCCTCCCCAAACAAGCAGGAGATGCATTCATTGTTCCGAAATCAAGGGGGTGAGTGGATCTGCCGTGGGTTGGGTTAGGGGGGTTTATCCAGAGTACCATGAAAAACTGAAACTCCAATTTGCATCACGTGGGTTAATATTACCACATCTAATCCCTGTAATAGATCATCTATTCTGAAAGGGCAAAGAGGGAGAGCCCTTGGATTCCTGGTCCAGTTAGTCAGTGGGAATAAGTCATCAAGTTCTTCTGAATGATTGCCAGGCACCGATTGGGAATAACTCTCTGCACATTCACCTGGTCTTCAAACCCAGCAGGTGAGACCCAGCAGCCAAACCCTACCCTGGAAGTGTCCAAGGCCAGGCTGGACAGGGCTTGGGACAACCTGGGACAGGGGGAGGTGTCCCTGAGCTTTGAGGACCCTTCCAACCCCAGCCATTCTGGGATTCAGTGTAACTAAATAATGTTTGTGCATTTATTCCATTAATATTTGCTGAGTGCTTGCTGGCAGGAGCTGGTTTTATTTCCAAGCAGGACTTTCTTACAACTGGTTGCACTGGGACAGTCCACCATGGGCTGGCAGAGCTCAGGGAGGAGCTCTGGGGCTATTTAATTTCTGTACCACAACCTCTGCTTGCAGCATTTCAAACAGGACCTTACATTTAAAAAATAATAATAAAAATCATGAAAATAACAAATAACCTCACTTTTTAATTTCCATCCTTTTCTACCGAGATGAAAGGCAGCAGCCAGGCCATAAATTTGCCAGCCCAAGCAGAGCAGGAGCACTTCAACCTACTGCTCTGATAGCTCCACCACAGAGCAGACAGTTCCACAAGGATCCCATCTCCAAACCCTGTGTCACAGCCCTGCCACTGCAGAGTGTTTCCTCACTTCTCAGCCCAAAAACCAAAGCCCTCAGAAGTGTAATCTTTCTGTAATGTGCTTAATTATTTTTGACTCATAGATGTTTACAGCAACTGCCCTTTAGAAACCTGGAACTGAAATCTTTCATTAGTCAGATTTTTCGCCTTCTGCACGGAGCAGCGATTGCTGCTCTAAAATTACTCAGGAATAGCGGGGGGAAAAAAAGGCATGGATTTCACGTATGGCATCCAAGAAGGAAGGTTTTTATCATGGGTACCACATATAGAACAGTGGGCTGGAGAAAAGGGCTGCACCTGCACCAAGGCTGTGACTTGTTTGTGACCAGCCCCGACTGCTCCCCGCGTGTCAGGGACAGAGAAACTGCAAATATCCCGTGCACATCATCAGCTGGGCACTCACCCTGCCTCTTACTCCCAAGGCTTGCACATGTATGAGGAGAACAAACTTTCCACAGAAAATTTCTCAGATTTTTGGCTTGGAGTTGAAATTATTTTTTTAAAAAAATAGCATCCCTATTCCTATTAATAAACACAAGGCAGAATGTTGATTCTGGCTCTCAGTCCTTCCTAACCTGTTCTTTTCCTCCAAATGCAGCTACAGGGACCAGATCAGGAGGATCTGTCCTTCCAGAGCTGGCACCTGACAAATTTTACCACCCGTGTCCTCTGCACCTTCCCCCCCCCCAACCATCCAACACACCTTTGGGTGGTGCCACTCGGAGATGAAACAGGTGAATTATCTTTATGGGAGAGCCTTAATTGCATTCCACCATCCGAGCCAGAAACGTTTGCCCGGTTGTGTCCAGGTGGGAATCAGGAAAAAGGGGGAAATGAGGGTTTTTCCTGAGCGCAGAGCCAGGGCGAGCAGGGAGCAGCGACGGCCCCGGGACACGCATCGCTTTGTGCCCATCAGTGCTGCAGGAGCTCTGCCTCCCCCTGCTCTGCCGTCCTCAAGGCACATTTCATATATTGTTTTTAAAGCTCCTTATGGAGCCCGAGGAGCAGACCTTGGATCCAATCCGGTCTGACAGGTAAAGGGCACCGTGAAGGCTCCGTGAGCCTCGCTGCTACAGGGGGAATGCGCTCGGGATGTGGAACACCCTTTCTGTGCCGGGCACATCCCTGTCCCCCCAGCACTCCGCGCTGCTGAGCAGGAAAACCATCGGTGCATGGCGGGAGCTGAAGCACCACCTTCCCCTCCCTGAGCTTTTCTCCCCGGCTGCCCCTCTGCCCTGGCAGCAGCTGCTGCAGGGGCAGCAAAGCAGGGGAGAGGGGGAAAGCAGCACCCCTTGGCACAGGGAATAATGCACCTGGAAACAAACCCCCACGGAGGAAACGGTCAAAGCACCTGGCAGCAGATACAGAGCAGCCCAAAATCCTGCAGACCTTTTAAAAACATTTCTGTTCTGCTCATCAATCCAGCCAGGATGGAAAGTTTACCTCTTCATGAACAACGAGCATACTCATATAGGAAGCTTCAGAATGTCCGAGGGGTGGAGGGCTCTGCGTGTGATCAACTGGTGTGGGTTGGAAGGGACATTACAGCTCCTCTCATTCCAGCTCCCTGCCATGGGCAGAGGCACCTTCCACTGCCCCAGGCGCATCTCCTGCCAGCCAAGCACCTCTCCGAGGTACCAGCAGCCTCTGCTCACTTCTGAAAGAAAAGATTGCACCAGTTCCTTTAAAAAGTTACATTTTTATATACATAAATATATATAATGGGCTTTGTACTTAATATAACTCTCCAGAAACACCACTACGCTGTTCTCTTCCTGACAAAGCTGTTGGGCTCAGCAGGGCTCCTGCAGGAACAGCCACAGGAAGAAAAAATGCTCTAAAATAGTACATTAGGAACGTCTCTTCCGAGATACATGAGGTTAAAAAGCACATAAAATTATTGCTGCAGTAAATTTCTATTTCTATGACTCCACCTAAGGATTTTGGGACTCGCTGCTCGTCCCTTGCAACGCTCGTGTTTATGTTCCCCTTTTCCCCATGTTTGGTGAGGACTGTTTTTAACAGCAGACTGCCTCGCTGAGGTGTCACACCAGGAATTAATTCTAGGCAAAGCAGGCGAGAGCAGCCCCCCAAAATAACTCTGAGGTCAGATTGACGCTGTGCATTAACTGTTTGTGATCAACCAGTGGAACCGTGACCCAAGTCTGTGAGGAGGAGGCAGCCCCAGCCATCCCCCTGTGCCCATGGGCTGGGTGGGAGCCTCCCCTGCCAGCAGGGAGATGTCCTGCCAGGAAGATCTGAGACCAGCTGGCAGCACATTTCCTGAGAACACCACAGGTCTGGTGCCAGAGCCCTCCAGAAGACGGGCTGGGCACAGTTTGATGCACAAAGAGGAGAAAAAGAGTGGAGACCTTGGGCAGTACAACAGGTTTTGACCAGGATCCCACCACTGAAGAACTCCAAGGAGAAGAGGCAGTTTTGCACACCTGAAGAACTGCAACTTGTCTCTGTCCTGGAGGAAACCTTCTCCATCTATTAATTACAGCTCTCCAAGTCAACAAAGCCTATCCACCTTTTAAAATCAAAGTGCCCTTCCCACTCTAGATCTCGTTTTTCCATGTGTTTCCCAAACTGTGGGGTGACTCCTTTGCTATCCCAAAGCAGGGAAATACTGCTTAAAACTGCCCCAGCCCTGTTCCCAGCTCTTCTGAAGGCAGAACAGCCTCACGCTGAGTTTGACATCAGTTCATAGAAATGACAGGTGGAGAGACATTTAATTTACCCCACTCAAACAAGAGCCACTTCTCCAGGCCTTCTCAAACAAGGAAGAGGAACCCAGAGCTCACTGGAGCTGTCAGGGTGAGACACAGCACGGCTGGATGTTCATCACACACCCAGGCATTGTCCAAACACCTCCACACCCCCGGAACGGAGCACAGGGGCTGGGGGGACAGGACACAGGGAATGGCTTCCCAGTGCCAGAGGGAGATTGGGCAGGAATTCCTGGCCCAGGTTGGGCAGAGAAGCTGTGGCTGCCCCTGGATCCCTGGGAGTGTCCAAGGGCAGCCTGGGACAGTGGGAGGTGTCCCTGCCCCTGGCAGGGGTGGCACTGGATGAGCTTTAAAATCCTTTCCAACCCAAACCAGTCTGGGAGTCAACAAGAGAAGTAGAACAGAAACATCCCCATCTCCCAAGATCCAAATCCTTGGAACTCAAGGTAACTAAACACCCCAGCAGTTCTGTCCCCAGGGCAAGGTGGCTGCTCTCCCATCAAGCTGAACATCCAGACACAAAATCATTAAAAAAGGGTTGTGTAAGTTTATTCTTTGTGCAGCTTTTGGATGATTTTTATGTGACTCTCCCTCAATACTTTGAGTTTACTTCTGCCCAAATCCAGGGACATTCAGAGCTCAGCTCAGCACCAAAGGCAAACCAGCTGTGGTTCATAAACATTTACTGCTGATGCTTATGTTGATGAGGATTTTCTCCTTCTTCAGCTTCCTTTTCCCTAAGAAGTTGATATTTTGCACTGTTTTAACCCAGGAAAATATGAGGATTTTTTCTTCTTTTTGGAGGTGTTTGGTGGATTTTACTTCCTCCCCACACTGCTGTCTGGTGCCAATATCTAATTTTCCCTTTGGAAATCAGGCACATCTAGAGGCAAGACAGAGAAACGGCAAATGGTAAACTTAAATACAGCTAATACACATCTGCTCTCCCAAACTCAGAAATTAAGCCATTGTTATTACACCATTCGAGGGACAGAATGACTCCGAACCATAATTTAGCTAAGATCAAGTGTAAAATCTGTTTAATAATATCTGCTACATCCTCTATCTCAGAGATTATATCCTGCATTTGCAGGGCATTGACTCCATAATCTAACAGGTCTTTTCCATCTCTGACTTCTATTAGCCTACGAATTACAACAAAAGGACCATTAGGCAAACCATAATTGTGGAAACAGCCTCTGACACCAGAGACTAACTCCTGCCATGGCAGGGAAAACTAAAATTAAAACACGGACAGACGATCGAGAGGAAAGCTTTCCCTTTATCCAAGTGTTAACTCGCTTGATTAAAATCAGAAAAGAAACCTCCCTAAGTCACAAAAAAAAGGCACTTTATCACCTCATCCTTTTAGGGGAAAACCCTCGTTTAGGCAGCACAGCGAGAGCCGGTTTGTGCCTGCAGACAGGATGGGACTGGAGGTTATTTGGGATATTTTCCTTGTCTGCTCCCTCCACCCAGCCCAGCTTGCCCTACACTCTGGAGCCAGTTCTGCCAAGAAAAGTCACATCTTGGCTTCCAACGAGCGTCACCTGGGGAAAGATAAAACAAAAAAAGCAACCCCCAAAAGCCCCGAAAAGGCAGAAATCACCCAGCCGAGGCTGCCTGGGAAGGGGCTGGGAAGCGCAGCCATCCTCCAGCAGCTCTGGCTAAGACACATCCCTGCAAAGGTCATCGGCTCTGCAAACACCTCAGAGGGAGAGAGGAGTCGGCAAATGAAGTCACACACTTTAATCCACGCTCAGGGAATGCAAACCGCACCGAGCCCAGCGCGGGGAGAGGCACAAAGTCACCATCAGCTCCCTGCTCGTCCAGAGCTGCTCTGCCCTGGTGTCTCAGGAGCTGCCAAAGCCAGTGCCAGGCAGGAGGGCTGCAGACATGGACATCTCATTCCTCCCCTGGCAGCGCTGCCACCCCAGCCCCACTGCCAGCACAGTCATCCCACCCTCCTGGGGACAGCAGGGACACGGGCCCCAGTTAAAACTGGCCAAAGACTCGGGATCCATGCTGAGAGAATTCCAGCCCCATCCCCTGAGCACAGAGGCACCACGCACCGGGGTCCCCAGGCAAGGCCTCGGTGCTCTCACTGCCCAGACGTGCAGCTCTCCAGGCAAGGGGAGATCAAACCCCATGGGTAAGGGAATGGGCACACCATGGAGTCATGTCCACCCAGCCCCATCCTGGCAGGGTGTCACCCTGTGCTCAGAGGAGCACCTCACCTTTGGGGCCAGCAGAGCACCCCTGGCACTGGACTGAGCCATTCCTGCCCAAACCACAGCCCTCAGCTCCCCAGAACATCTCTCCAGCTTCATCAAGAAACAACTTTCCACATGACCAACTGCTCCTTTCTTTCCCCCCCATCACAACACGACTGTTTATGCGAAGCACACGTTAAAGACAGTTCTGCAGCATCACCCCTTCCCACAAAGAAAAAGCAGGGGCTGATCCCTTACCTTCCCACATCCCACCGCGTCCAAGGCACCAGGCTGGAGGGGCCGCACGCCCCCGTGTCCGCGTGCCGTGCCAGGCTCGGGCACAGCTGTGTCCCTGCTCCATGGAGCAGACTTCCAGCACATCTGCTCGCCCGCTCCCAGCCCTCCGCGAGCTGCCAACTCTGCCTCGCCGTGCCAACGCGGGTGGCAGAGAGCTTGGGTTATTATTTATGGAACACAGGGATATCCAGCAGGGATTAGGAGGACTCTCAAGACTTGGGTTTGAAAACGGGTCTTTTCAAAGGGCAGCGAGAAAAACGATCCATTTCTGCCACGACACGCTTGGAGCCACGTTAACACTTGCATTTAAAAATCGGTTTTCCGAGGGGCTTAGGAGTTGGCAGCCAGCACTCTCCATGAGGTAAGAGCGGCCACACCTCAATTGTTTTTCTCATTAAAATCAGATCCTGAGGAATATCCATGCCAATAGCCTGTTGGCCAAACACAATCCATGAACCAGCACGTGGCAAAGCCCACTTGGGGTCAAGAGGGAAGCGTCACCCGCTGGCGGCTGTGACACACCCCCTGTCACCACCTTGTCACCGAACAGGCAGGAGCAGTGCAGGGGACAGCCTGGAGTGAGCAGGAGCTCAGCAGGACCCTTAATACTGACTCAACTCCAACCCCCCAGGACAGGCACTGCCATCCCTGGACTTGTGTTGAGAGGGGCTGGGCTGCTCCCTCTCACCTCGGAGCACAATCACAGCTTTCATTCCAGAGAATCCTTAAGGTTGGGAAAGGCCATAAAGGTTGGGAAAGTTCTCCCAGGCCACCCCTTTTTAATTTCTCTTTCCAACAGGGTTTTGTGACACACTGCATCAGAAGGTCCAGCACGTTCCCATTGCATTCCCGTGCTCTGGGCTGAAATCCAGCCTAAACCAGTGGATTTCACAGCATGGTTTCTTCTACACCAAAAGAACCACCTCCCTCTATTTGATTTTCCTGTTTTCCTGAATAAAGATCACTGTGGTATTAGTCCCCATTAAATATTGGCTCCACTCGTGAAGGATTTGGGGCTGGACAAATAAAACCAACAGGATTCCTTCCTGGAAGTGGGATCCAGCAGAGACACCTGTGAACGTTCTCAGGGCTTGTTCATCCTCTGGTTACTGCAGAAAATAAACCTGCTCCAGGTTCCCATGGCACAGGGATTTCTGGGATTACAATACCCAGGGTTTCTCTCCAGTCCCTGGTTTACTGAACCTGCAACTTCCTCCCCTCAGATGCCACCAGAGGCAGAGAGCAGATGTTTGGAATTCATTTGAGCACCATCCTCACTGATGTCAGTAAGTTCCTCCTGATAACTTCGTGTCATTAATTCACACTTGTTTTGCAAATCTGCTAAAAATCCAACTCTAAATTAAACGTACTTCAGGGAATGTGCCTTTCTCCCCATGACCCTGCCGCTCGCTTACAGATGAACAACACATGAAACCTATTTGTTTGTGTCAGGAAATGTCATGAAATAAAAATTTAACAGTTCTTTCACTTCTATAAGCTCCATCTTTAGGAATTAGCACCAAGAGTCATTTTTCCAGAGGTTTTTGGGAGAAAAGACATCAGTATGTGACTTGAAATTAATTTGTAATGGGCATAAGTGCCTCATGCTCTTTGTTACACAGTAGATTATTGGTGAATAAATAACAAATACATGGACAATTTGGGGATTCTGTTTTTTGAGGCCCTCAATTATTTACATTTTATAAATAAATACATCAAATAGAACAATGCTGTGTTCACTAGTCCTGACTTTCAGCAGTTTATTGGTGCCATACACTCACATGCCTAAGGCTGCAAAACTCACGGACAGATGCGGGGAGTCGCATCCCTCAGGAATCACATCCATTTCCTTTGGACACACCCAGGGAAATGCCCAATTTCACAGTAAATCAGGAAAACCCCCACACTACAGCACCAAATCCCTTTGCTCCTCAAAATGCTTCATGGCAGCCGTAGGGAAACTTTGTGTTCTGAAAACACGAGCCCTGAAATGTCGGTAACTGGAGAGACAAACCCCCCAAAACACCCAGTGTGCAGGAGCAGCCAGTCCTGATTCCATGGACTCAGCACAGTCCTGCTCTCACAGTTCTGGGGGTGTCATTCCTTACAACAGGAGAGTAAAACTGTCAGCACTGAGGACCCCGAATTCCTTCAATGTCTCCGAGAGAAAATGACCCAACAAGGTGACAACAGCACAGCCACAACAAGGACTTGGAGAATCGTGGGTAATTTGGGTTGCAAAGAACCTTAAAGCTCCTCTCCCTCCACTCTCCCGGGTTATCCAAGCCCCATCCAGCCTGGCCTGGGACACTGCCAGGGAAGGGGCAGCCACAGCTTCCCTGGGCAGCCTGGCAAGGAGCGAGTGCAGCCCAAACCAGGAGAAATACCTGGGACAAAACCATGTCAGCCTGTGCAAGCCGGGGACAGTGTTAAAGAGAAGATTTAGGAACAGCCCTGCAGGACCAGCCACGCTGGTGAGAGAGGAGCCCTGTCTGCACCCTGGAGGTGCCAACCACCTGCAGAACCTCCTCTGTGCCCCAGAGGGGCCCCGTCTGGCACACGGGTGGGCTCCGGGCCAGGGACCCTCTGGGACACAGCCCCCCGGGACAGCCGGGAGGAACGAGGGCCGTGCCTGTGCTCCCTCCTGCAGCCGGGGCTGTGCTCCCCACGCCGTGACCTGAGCCCATCCCCGGCTCTCGGTTCCCTCCCCGGAGCCAGAACATTTCCAGAGCCGCTCCTCCTCCCGCAGCCGAGCCCCCGCATCCTTGGCCTTTTAAGTTTAGCTCCGGAGCTTGTCGCTTCCCTTTATTTCTCCGTGAAGCAGCTGGAGGGTGTCTCGGTTCCAGGTCCGCACCTGAGCCGCTCGGCAGAGCTGAGCCAGTGCCGTGGGCTCTGCCCTGTCCCCCCCGAACCCCCCGAGTGTCACCGGCACCGGCACGGCAATTACCGACCCAGCGCCGGAGCAGCTCCCCGGGGCACAAACACGGGCACTGCCCAGCGCTGCAGACCCCAGCCGCTCTCCCAACTCCTGCTGGAGGTCGGGAGCACACGCAGCAGGACTTCTGTGCTTTATTTTATACCTGTACTACAGTTCTGACCAAGCACTCGTAGCTTACTGTGCACTTCACATAATATTAGCCAAGAAAAATGACTTAAGTAATTCTGAGGCATCAATCCCAAATTTTAATTATTCTATCATTTTATTTAGTGTCTACTAACACGCCCCTGTGCCTTTAATAAGAGACCCAACAAGCATTCAAAGCTGCTTTTGTCAGTGCCACAGAGCAGATTGCCCCTATTCAAATGCAACCACCAAAGCTGAAGTTGGGAGATCCAGAGCATCAACCATCACACAAAGCAACAACCAGAACCTCCCAAATCCACCCCCCAGTGACCCCCCACTGCTGGGGTCAGGGGGGGGACCAGGCTGCAGCCCTTCCAAGGGCCACACGGAAACACTGAGTGTCCACGCAGGAAACTTGTTCAAACCTCATTTCTGCTAAACAGAAACATTCCTCTGAATTAAACTCCTCCGCCTCATGGAAGCGGCTCAATTGTAAACGAGGGAGCCGAGGAGGAAGAGGTGAAGTGGCCAAAACACCCGAATCCTGCTGTGGAAATTCTCTCGCCTTAATGAAGGTCCCAAGTTTACCAATGGGATTTGGCTTCTCACAGAAAATTATAGACGTGGATAAGAACCAGAAACGCTCTGACCAGACACGAGGCCTGTTCAATGAGATGTGCTGTTTACACTTGTCCAAAATCAGATTTCCCCTCGGTCACTCCGCCTGGCACCTTCCCCATCCTGCAGCAAACCCTGCACTGGGAACTCGAGCAGTCCCAAACCTCCTCCCCGGACCGAGCAGGGCTGCCTCCCTGGCACTGGAATGAACCCAACACGTTTATCCTGCGTCTGCAGGAAGCTCCAGTCGTGCAGACATCCCTCACCTTCACATCCCCCAGATCTGTATTCTGGGTGCATCTTCGGAAGGAAAACACAAATCACCTGTTTTGTCAAAACCAGCTCTCCTGGTCACTGCATGGAAATGCACTAATCCCAGTAAAATGCAATAATCTTATTATTGAGCCAGACACATACTTGGAAATAAAATAATTTTTTTTTAAATCCCACAAATGCACAAAGCTTGAGCTTCTCCACAAATCCACCCTTGTGCCTCCCAACTACAGCGCCAGCAAAGGCAACTCTTTACTGCTGAAAGAGGTGAGCAAAGACAGGAGGAAATCAGGAAAACAGACAAGGCACACCATATAGGAAATGTCAAATATGTCAAAACATTCATGAATACCAACATCTCCCTCTGCACCATCCCCAGCTGCAAAGGTTACTTAGGGCTAACGTTCCAGCAAGTGCAGATTATGCAGCGCCGGGTTTACTTATACATAAGAAAATCAGCCACAGGTGCATCCAAAGTGCTTTGCACAGGCAGCCAGTCCAGGGATTTCTCCCACCGAAGCAAAGCCAGGGGGGTAAAATCGCATAAAACACGGACCTTCCCAACTCCGAGTACCCAGACATAAATTCCTCCTGGCTGCTCCCAGGGTTGGTGACAAATGCAATGAGGATAATTAGGGAAAGGACTAAAAGCAAGGGTTGCCAGCTGCAATCCCAAACTAATAAAGCTCCTCCACAGGTCTCGTGCCTGCAGTAATTCATCTTCCAGAAGGGCGGATTCAGAACATGGCACGACACCTCCTTGTCCCCAGGTCACTGATTGTGAATTATATGGGAATTGTATCAGCCCGGTTTTGTGGAACTGGGAGCACAACACCTGCAGGACAACACCGCGTCACCCAGGCCCTCAGATAAATGAAGCTGAAATTAAATGCCACAGGTGGAATAGGATGGACGGCGTGAGCAAACACCTGACCCGGATTCACCCCCAGTTTGTTTGTCAAGTTGGGAAAAATGGTGCCTGGGAGTTACCCCCCGATCCATCCACACCAGGAGGAGGAAGGGGCCCTGCTCTGCCTGGGCAGCGAGGCCCTCCCTGGGAACACCAACGTGCCTTTCAGACCAAGCAAACACCCTCCGCTCTTACACATCAGCGCATCACAGGAGGAACTTTGTAGGGAAAAAAAAGTTGATTTCAAATCATCCCAGTGCGCTGATAACAAATGACAAAACTTGAAATTCCAAGGGAACAAGCCAGGATGGGTCTGGCTGCTCCTCACACCAGCCCAGTAGAACGAGCGGTAACAAATTCCTGCGGCAGCACAGAGCTAAAATAATTAAGGTAGTTATTGATCCGGAATATTGCAAGCCCGCAGAAGCGAAATCTTTTAATAAATCCTCCCATTGATACCACCAGTTAAAAATTACTCCTTCGGCTCCATATCCAGCGCTGAGCTCCCGCTCCACGCGTTTTTCTGAACGTCTCTATACAACGTTCAGCGCTGCCTCCCTTCCCAGAGCCCGCGGACCCAGGGAGCGCAGAGGCTCCAGCAGCCCTCCCCTCTCCAGCCCGTCCTTCAAGCAGCGCTCCCGAGCCGCTGGCAGCATTCCTGCCCGTGCCCCTGCCCACCTGGATGCCCGTGCGGGGCAGGGTCCCTCCAGCCGCTCCCTCCGTAGGGGCTCCTCTGCCCGGTCACCCCCCGAGGGACGAGGAGAGGGGGGAAATCTGCGGGTACAGGGTGATGGGAGTGGGGGGGGATGTGGAGACAGGTGTGAAATGGCTGCCCGGGAAGGGCAAATCCTCCTCTCTCTCCCCAGGTGGAGAGGGTTAAACCTGTTAGAAAAGTTACCGCAAAAGGCGCTGATGAAGGCGCTGGAGGCAGCTGATTTCTGGGGAGAATTGGGAGCAGGTGTGGGGATATTTAGCGGGAGGTCGGGTTGTTAAATGCTTTCTGTAACAGGAGAGATGGGGTAGGTTTAAAAACCCTTCTATAGCACGGACATTCATACTTCTGTAACAGTGTACTCGCACATTTAGGGAATGTTAATATTCCATATATACTACATATCTTGGTTAAAGTCACAGCGACTCCAGCCCCGCGCCCGCGGCGCTCCAAACCCCGCTCAGGATGAATTAATTAATTCAGGATGAATTAGCGCCTAACTCTGCCCCGCTCCCGGCCGCTGCCCCCCGCACCCGCCTGCCGTGGGACCCACTCTTACTTCTCACCACTCCTTTATTTTAGGAATTTTTTCCCCCAATGCGGCACCAGAGCCGCTTCCCCGGCAAAGCGGGGGGATGATCGGGGGTCGCCCAACCCGGGGGCGCCTGTGGGCGATGCGGAGCCGCGGACCGCAGCCCCCCGAGCCCCGGGATGGGGATTCAGCCCCGGGGATGGGGATTCAGCACCGGGAGCTCCCCGCCCGTAACTCCGTGTCTGGAGAGTCTGGGGGGTCGGGCAGGGAGCGGACTAGAGCCCGTTTCAGGAGTGGCCTCCCCCCACCCTCCCCCGGGCATTATCGCGTCCCTGCGGGGGAAGAGGCTCAAGTTGTGTCCATCCCCAGCCCGAGCACCGGACTTTCGGTCCCTCGTCCCTCTCCACGCGCGGGACTCGCGGGAGCGCATCCCGGATTCCAGCGGGACCCGCGGGGCTCTGGGGGGTCGGAGCAGCCCCCACCCGGCCCTCTGAACTCCGCAGCCGCGGGGGCAGGTTTGGGAATTAAATCCCTCCATTAAAGGTGTTTTCCTGAGGAATCAGCCCCCCCGATGAAGGGGTGCGCCTGAGAGAACGCCGGATGGGGCGGGAGGAGGGAGGGACGGAGGGACGGAGGGTCGGATGGATGGAGGGAGGGAGGGAGGGAGGGATGGATGGATGGATGGATGGATGGATGGATGGATGGATGCGGCGGGGACCGACCGCGGAAAAACCCGGGCAAGGACCAACCTCGGAGCCGCGGCTTTTCCTCCTCTTCCTCCCGCGGCGCCGGCGGCCCCGGGCGGGACCGGCCCCGTCCCTCGGCTCCGGGATCGCCGCACGGGCAGAGGCTTTTGTCCCCTGGGTGCGGCGGGGGAGCTTCGCACTTCGGCAGAAAGGAGACGAAATTCGATTCGTTTACATGTTTTATTGTTGTAAACATTAAAATTGTCTTTCTCAAAGAAAGAGTTCTCGGGAGAAAAAAATAATCATAATAATAATAATAATAATCCGCGTTTCTAACTGTCTTACACCATATTAAAAAAAGGCAGCGACTTTCCCGTGTGCCGAACCGGGGTGTACAAAGAAAAATACTACAGAAGATGGCAATATTAAAAATATTACTCGAACGTAAAATAATATATTAACCGACAATTTTTAGACATTTAAAAAAAAATAAAAAACACGGAACAAAACAAACCAAAAATTCAAAGTGCTCAGTAATTTCCAGGGAGTTATGTATAGTATAAGCACTCTGGAAACAGTCAAAAGCTGCTGCATGCAAGATCTGTTTAGCTTTAGACAACAAAATAATCAAGATATAAACTTCTTCTTTAATCAACATCAACAGTACATACAACACTTACAAACAAGGGGTGTCGGGCGGTGTTTACAAACACTATGTGTCCCTTTGGGGGGGAGTCCGGGGGTAACACTTGTGCCCACCTATTTTACAACTGAGAAAATGTTTGAAGCTTAGATAACTACCAGTCTTTATAAAAGCTACCAGACTACATAGTGTCTGAAATACTATTTATAGAATATAGACATTACTGAAATAGCAAGTGCCTATAACATTGTCACCCTGGAATTGTCATGCTTCCCTGGTACGGGCAGATTGGGTTTTCTTTTCTTTATTCCCCTTTATTTTTTTTTTAAAATCATTTTTTCCCCAACCACGTTCAGCTTTTATTTTTTTTTTTAGAATTGTTTTCCATATTTCTTCATAAATAGGCACAGAATAATTTTTTTTTTTAAAAGCCAAACTGCATCTGACAAATTTACAAGCCTTCGCCTTCATTAATGCCACGCCACCCACGCAACGTTTGGGGTTTGGGTATATTACAGCTCCCTTTTACAGCAGAAAACTTTAGTCTTTAGGAGGGTGAGACTCGTGGGTCACCTTAACGCTCGGTTTGTCACCGCGTGGGTCTGAGCTGCGCCCCCGGCGTTGCCAGAGAGGTTCGTCTTTTGAGAATCAGGAGTCCTTAATAATAAATTCATTTAGAAGCCGATAATAAAAAGTCTATACCATGGTGTTTGTGTAGTCCATGAGCTGCATCCGTGATGCCCCAGAGCCAAAACGCCCACCGCGTTCTGCCTGCAGGAGTTGGCAACACCGGGTGGGGAGGGGGAGCTGGCACCCGTGGGTGCTGCTCCGGGCCCAGACCAGCTCCCTTCACAGCTGGAGCTTCTCCTCGGGTCAGTGGAAGCGCACGGGGAAGAGTCTTAAAAAGGTAAAGTGTCCAGAAAAAGTTTGTCGATTATTGCTGGCGGCGGCACCAAGTCTTCCAGTTTCAGGTAGAAAATGCGCTGCAGCCCCTGCGTGCAAAGCGTGCGGAGTTCGGGGAGCTTCCCCAAGAGTTTGGACAAATAGTTGGGGCGATTCAGCCCCCCGTTATTGAAAGTCACATGGTCTTTGAGACAATTTACAATCTTGTTCTGGAGCTCTTCCACCCTCTTGGGTTCCTTGAGCCCGTGCCTCTCTGCAAGAGAAGGGCGAGGGACGTTACGGGGTGACACGGAGCGAGGCCGGGCCAGGGGAGCAGGGCTGGGCAGGGAAGGGGGGACACTGACCTGTCACCATGGCCAGGGCAGCGATGCAGGAGAAGGCAGAGATGTCGATGTTCATGTTCTGCAAGTTGGAGGAAAATTCCACGATGGAATCGATCCACTCCCCAAAGCCACGGACGCACTGCAACCGGTGCAGGACCACCCCGTTGCAGAAGATCAGCTTCCCCTCCACGGGGTTGGACCTGGAAGGAAGGGGACAACCCCAAAATGAACTGATGGATGAATGAGAGAGGGAGGAAGATGAGACAGAAAGAAAAGGAAGAAAAAAAAAAAAGAGGAAAAGGAAGAGAATGAGAGAAAAAATAAAAAAAGACAAAGGATAAAAAAAGAGAAAGATAAATGGAGAAAAGAGAGGATGAGCAAAAGGGAAGAGGGGAGAGAAAGAAGGGAAAGAAAGGAGAGAGAGAGAGAAAATAGAACACAGAGTGAAAGAGAAAAAGGAAAACGAGAACAGGGAAGAAATAAAAAAAATAATAAGAAAGGAGAAGATGGGGGGAGAAAAGCTAAACAACTAATTACTTGAGGAGCAATAAATGAAGAATTTAAGAGGCACCTAATTACCGAGGAGTTAATAAAACGCAGATCAGTGGACCTTGAAAGGTCCTGATCCCCTGGCCGCGCTCACCTGTACGCNCTCGGTGCCGCTTACCCGGGAATAGTCCAGGCTGGTCATAGCCGGGTTGGAGTCGACATGGGCTCTCACCAGCGCACTGATCAGACTCACCGGGGGAGAGGGGGGAGAGGGCTCCTGGGGGCTCTTCGGTTTGGACGGCAAGCGGCCCCGCCGGCCTTTTAGGCTGTCTGTGCGCACCACTGCAAGAGACACGCGGTCAGCGCGGCCCGCGGCACCGACCGACGGACGGGCGGGCGGCAGGAGGGACGGACACTCACCCTCCTTGACCATGCCGACGGCCAGGCACTTCTGGAAGCGGCAGTACTGGCAGCGGTTGCGGCGGCGCTTGTCCACGGGGCAGTTCTTGTTGGCCAGACACACGTACTTGGCGTTCTTCTGCACCGTGCGCTGCGGGACACACCGCGCTCAGCGCCCGCCGCCTCCCCCGGCCCTTGGGTGCCCTTTGACTGTCTTTTCCCTTTACCCCCCTTCACTTTCTTTTCCGGTTTTCCCTTTGTTTTCTTCCCTTTCCCTCTTATTTTGTTTTGCCGGGTTTATTTTTCCCCTCTCTCTTTTCCCTTTCTTTTCCGCTTCTCCCTTTTTTTTTCATTTCCCTTTTCTTTTTAATCTTATTTTCTTCCTTCTTTTTTTTTCAGTCTTTATTTCCCTTCCTCTCTTTTCCCTTTCCTTTTCTCCTTTTTCTCTTCTCCTTTCTNACAAGCCTTCGCCTTCGTTAATGCCACGCCACCCACGCAACGTTTGGGGTTTGGGTATATTACAGCTCCCTTTTACAGCAGAAAACTTTAGTCTTTAGGAGGGTGAGACTCGTGGGTCACCTTAACGCTCGGTTTGTCACCGCGTGGGTCTGAGCTGCGCCCCCGGCGTTGCCAGAGAGGTTCGTCTTTTGAGAATCAGGAGTCCTTAATAATAAATTCATTTAGAAGCCGATAATAAAAAGTCTATACCATGGTGTTTGTGTAGTCCATGAGCTGCATCCGTGATGCCCCAGAGCCAAAACGCCCACCGCGTTCTGCCTGCAGGAGTTGGCAACACCGGGTGGGGAGGGGGAGCTGGCACCCGTGGGTGCTGCTCCGGGCCCAGACCAGCTCCCTTCACAGCTGGAGCTTCTCCTCGGGTCAGTGGAAGCGCACGGGGAAGAGTCTTAAAAAGGTAAAGTGTCCAGAAAAAGTTTGTCGATTATTGCTGGCGGCGGCACCAAGTCTTCCAGTTTCAGGTAGAAAATGCGCTGCAGCCCCTGCGTGCAAAGCGTGCGGAGTTCGGGGAGCTTCCCCAAGAGTTTGGACAAATAGTTGGGGCGATTCAGCCCCCCGTTATTGAAAGTCACATGGTCTTTGAGACAGTTTACAATCTTGTTCTGGAGCTCTTCCACCCTCTTGGGTTCCTTGAGCCCGTGCCTCTCTGCAAGAGAAGGGCGAGGGACGTTACGGGGTGACGCGGAGCGAGGCCGGGCCAGGGGAGCAGGGCTGGGCAGGGAAGGGGGGACACTGACCTGTCACCATGGCCAGGGCAGCGATGCAGGAGAAGGCAGAGATGTCGATGTTCATGTTCTGCAAGTTGGAGGAAAATTCCACGATGGAATCGATCCACTCCCCAAAGCCGCGGACGCACTGCAACCGGTGCAGGACCACCCCGTTGCAGAAGATCAGCTTCCCCTCCACGGGGTTGGACCTGGAAGGAAGGGGACAACCCCAAAATGAACTGATGGATGAATGAGAGAGGGAGGAAGATGAGACAGAAAGAAAAGGAAGGAAAAAAAAAAAGAGGAAAAGGAAGAGAATGAGAGAAAAAATAAAAAAAGACAAAGGATAAAAAAAGAGAAAGATAAATGGAGAAAAGAGAGGATGAGCAAAAGGGAAGAGGGGAGAGAAAGAAGGGAAAGAAAGGAGAGAGAGAGAGAAAATAGAACACAGAGTGAAAGAGAAAAAGGAAAACGAGAACAGGGAAGAAATAAAAAAAATAATAAGAAAGGAGAAGATGGGGGGAGAAAAGCTAAACAACTAATTACTTGAGGAGCAATAAATGAAGAATTTAAGAGGCACCTAATTACCGAGGAGTTAATAAAACGCAGATCAGTGGACCTTGAAAGGTCCTGATCCCCTGGCCGCGCTCACCTGTACGCCAGGCGCAGCACGAACAGCTCCAGGAAGGCAGACTCGAAGAGCAGGTCCTGGTCCGTTTTGGGGAGGTCGGTGAAGCCGGGGATCTTTTCCGCCCACCCTCGGATGATCTCCATGGAGCCGGTCAGGAGATCATAGAACTGCTGGATGTGCTGGGTGTCGTCACCGCTCAGCTGGTAGTCGGGGTTAGCCTGGAACTGGAAATTCATTTTACAAAGCCCTTAATGAGGTTCTCCAAAGTCTATAACCCGTGAAATTGTTCACCCCATCCCTGGCCGGGGAGCGGGCTGGGATAACAATTAAACCTCTCTCTGACCGCTGAGGAAATTGGACGTTCCGGGGCAATTAATTCGATTAGGAACGGCGCCGTGAGCGCGGGGGGGCCCGATCCCGGGGCGGTGCCGGTGCCGGTGCGGGANACCATGCCGACGGCCAGGCACTTCTGGAAGCGGCAGTACTGGCAGCGGTTGCGGCGGCGCTTGTCCACGGGGCAGTTCTTGTTGGCCAGACACACGTACTTGGCGTTCTTCTGCACCGTGCGCTGCGGGACACACCGCGCTCAGCGCCCGCCGCCTCCCCCGGCCCTTGGGTGCCCTTTGACTGTCTTTTCCCTTTACCCCCCTTCACTTTCTTTTCCGGTTTTCCCTTTGTTTTCTTCCCTTTCCCTCTTATTTTGTTTTGCCGGGTTTATTTTTCCCCTCTCTCTTTTCCCTTTCTTTTCCGCTTCTCCCTTTTTTTTTCATTTCCCTTTTCTTTTTAATCTTATTTTCTTCCTTCTTTTTTTTTCAGTCTTTATTTCCCTTCCTCTCTTTTCCCTTTCCTTTTCTCCTTTTTCTCTTCTCCTTTCTTTATTTTCTTTTCCATTTTTTCCTTCATTTCCCTTTTCATTTATTTCCCCCCTTTTTTTCCTCCTCGCCTTTTAAAATTTATTTTCTTTTCCATTTTTTCCTTCATTTCCCTTTTCATTCCCCCCTTTTTTCCTCCTCGCCTTTTAAAATTTATTTTCTTTTCTCTTTTTTATTTGTTTTTCCCTTTCCCCCTTAATTTCTTTTCTGTTTTTCCCCCTATAATTCCTTTTCCATTTTTTCCCTTCTTCCCAACCCCCCTTTCTTTTCTTTTTCTTTTTTTTTTTTTCCCCTTTTCTTCCCAGGGCATTTAACAGGAGCAAATTGACAGCATTAACACCCGAGGTAACCTCGCGGCTCCCGGACGCCTTCTACATGCCAAGAGCAGGGGGAAGGAGACGCTCGGTAAATACAAATCCGTGGGCATTCATATTATTTACATCCCTCGGAGACCTCCTCTATTTAAAACGATCAGATTATTCAATCAGGATGGCGAAATAAAGAGATCACTTAATTTTACCGCGGGGAATTCTGTTCCGCGCGGTCGGCTCAGGCGCAGCTCTCTGTCCTAACCCGTTCCCATCGGCGGGCTCCTCTCTGCCCGCACCCTGCCCGCAGCTCTGCCCTGCCCTGCCCGCACCCTGCCCTGCCCGCTCACCTTGAAGAAGCCCTTGCATCCCTCGCAGGTGCGCACGCCGTAGTGCTGGCAGGCCGCGTTGTCCCCGCAGACGGCGCAGAGCCCCTCGTTGGACGGGGACCCCCGGGAGGGCGGCGAGGGCACCTGGCTGTCCAGCAGCTGCGGGCCGTGGCCCAGCTGCAGCCCCGGGAAGGCCATGGAGGGCTGCTTGCGGATGGGGTTGGGCACGGCGAAGGGCTGCCCGTCCACGCCGTGGTGGGCGCCGGCCGGCTCGGGGTTCATGGGGACGTGCAGGGGCCCCTCGAAGCGCATCTGGCAGCTGGAGACGGGGGTGCCGGGGGGAGACTGCTTGAAGGAGAAGAGGGAGAGGCGGGAGACGGGCGTTTTGCGCTGCTCGATCATGTGCGTGGTGGCCACGTAGTTGGGGTGGAAGTTGTGCAGGGAGCCGGGGTCGTCCCACACGGGGCCGTGCTGCACCTGGAAGCCCGGCGTGGAGGGCGTCGGGGGCGACGAGGGCTTGTAGTAGACGGAGCCCGAGTGGGACATCATCTCCTCGGACTGGGGGGGCAGGTGGCCGTGCTGCTGGTAGCCGTGCATCTGGATGTCTTCCACCTTAATGGAGGACTGCTGTCCGGACAGGGGCATTTGGTACAAGCACGGCGGCTTCACGTCGTAGCTCGTGTTGTAGTTGTCCATAAAGGTACTGAAGCTGGGCAGAGAAGTGGTGGCGGTGATTTCGGTGTTGGTGAGGTCCATGCTAAACTTGACAAACTCCGGAGTCAGGAAATCGGAGCTGTACTCTCCCGACGAGTGGTAGCTGTAGCTCTGGGAGGCCGGGCTGGCTCCTTGGGGCGAGGACCCATACTGAGCCTGAACGCAGGGCATGGCTGCAAACGAAACGGCGTCAGGGAGACTCGGCCCGCGCCGCCCCGCACCGCCCCGCGCCGGGCACCGCGGGCTGCGGG
>WEKX01011948.1:155677-174987 GCA_013390025.1 Pitta sordida
TTATTTATTTTTTACTGTTTATTTTATCCTTATTTATTTTATGTTATTAAATTTCATTTTACTTTATTTTATTCAGCTTATTGGTTCATTCATTGTCTTATTTTTTTAATTAATTTTATTTTGTTTCTTCTTATATTATTTTCATTTTGTTATTTTTAATCTCGATTTATTTAATTGCCTGCTTTAATATTACATTATTTTACGTTGTTACTTTAAAATTGTATTTATTATTTTAAATTGTATTTCCTTTTATTAATTTAATTTACTTCATTTCGCTGAATGTCATCTATTAGATTTTCTTAATTTGTCTTTATTTTCCTTTTTTTTCTCTTATTTTTTAATTCCTTTTAATTAATTTCATTTATTTATTTATTTATATCTTCGTTCTTTATTTTTCTCATTTTACGCTATTCCACTTTATTTTATTTCCTCTGTGCCCCCAGTTTTCACCATCGCCATCCCCTGCCCGGGCGGGGACGGGTCCCAAAGCAGAGCTGGGGCAGCGCAATTAAAGGCGCTCATTGATTAACGGCATTTATTAAAGGCTCCTGAGCAACTTCGGGGCAGGGCTGGGATGGAGGAGCTCGGGGGGGGTCAGGCAGGAGGCTCCAGGACCTGGGGACAGGGACAGTCACACCGGGGGACAAGGACAGTCACACCGGGGGACAAGGACAGTCACACAAGTGGACAGGGACAGTCACACCGGGGGACAGGGACAGTCACACAGAGGACAAGGACAGTCACACAGAGGACAGGGACAGTCACACAGGTGGACAGGGACAGTCACACAGAGGACAGGGACAGTCACACAGGTGGACAAGGACAGTCACACAGAGGACAGGGACAGTCACACAGAGGACAAGGACAGTCACACAGAGGACGGGGACAGTCACACAGAGGACAGGGACAGTCACACAGAGGACAAAGACAGTCACACAGAGGACAGGGACAGTCACACAGAGGACAGGGACAGTCACACAGAGGACAAGGACAGTCACACAGAGGACAAGGACAGTCACACAGAGGACAAGGACAGTCACACAGAGGACAGGGACAGTCACACAGAGGACAGGGACAGTCACACAGAGGACAAGGACAGTCACACAGGTGTTCGCTGTTCCCAACGCCCCAGCACAGCCCAGGCACGGCTGCTCCGGGTGTCCATCATTCCTCAGAGCACACGGGATGTTCCAAAGGCTGGGCAAGGACACACAACATCCAACCTGGGACAAAACCCAACATACCCAATGCGGCTCAACCCTGACCTAAAATCCAGCGCCTTCCTTCCGCCGTCGCTGACCGCAGGGAACCCTCCGAAATGCCGAATGTTCCCAAATGTCCCTTCCCACCCCTCTGGCCGGGGTCACAGATCAACTCCAACACCCGTGACAAACTGCAACACCCGGAGACACCATCCCCACACTGGAGTTACAGAGTCACTCCTGGGTTTATCCAACAGCCAGGAACGGCCCAGCACCGGGACTGCTGAGAACAGAGTCCTCGTGGGTCGAGGTCCTGCCGTGGGTTTGTCCCCGTGGATTCACTCGAAGGGCGCTGGGAGCTCAGACAACTTCCCTCAGCTGCACCAGCACCACCAGTGTCACCCATGTCCCACCAGCTTGTCCAGGCTGGAGTTCAACTCCACAGCAGCAACTTAGAGCCAAGGCCCTTATAGGGCTAAGTGATACATCTAATTATCATATCCTTAGAATAGATGTAATATAAATTTCATTACTCACTTAAAAGTTCTAAAGTTAACAGCATAAACTTGAAGTTGAGTAATTAAGTAATCCTTATATAGACACTTATTAAAGTATTTATACATATTATCTTAAATCTACATCTATCATTTTGCCAATTAAAATTAGGACTTTAATTGCAATTAAGTAATTTAATTGCCAATTGAACAGCAAAATTGCTAAGTGACTAATTTTAATGCCTATTTTAATTACCAATCATGACTGGGGAGGGAGCTAATCAAGCAGTATCAGAGTAATGATGTGAAAAAAAGCAGAGAACAAACATTCCAGACTCCATGCTTTTAAAAAAGAACTCCAAATTAAATAACTGCAAACACAATTCCAGACATGTGGGGCAAAGCTGGATTTGGGGATTTGAACACAGGAGCACAAAGAACATGTTTAATTAGCGAGAACCATCGCTCTTCCCCCAGAGTGCTGACGATGGAGTGTCCCGTGTCACATAGCTCTGCACTGGAG
This sequence comes from Pitta sordida, assembly GCA_013390025.1. Taxonomy (NCBI): domain Eukaryota; kingdom Metazoa; phylum Chordata; class Aves; order Passeriformes; family Pittidae; genus Pitta; species Pitta sordida. The sequence goes on from WEKX01011948.1 coordinate 157,897, forward strand.
GGAGCTGGGGATGGCCCCTCACCCACAGGATGAGATCCTGGAGGAAAGCAACACCCAAAGCCCCAAAGCTGGGGAATTTAAGACGGTCCAAAGACAAGGAAACGGGGAGCATGGATGGGCCAGAGTGAAGCACAAGCACCCCTGGCCCTGGACAGCCCACAGGGGAGGACCATCCCCAAGTGCTCTCCCAAAACTGCCAGTCCATCTCCCTGGCAGGCTCTGGTCACCATGAGCGAGGGTTTCCAGCCCACAGGATCCCGCAGGATCAGGCCCTGCAGCTGAGCCCACAGGCTCTGGAACCCACCCATGTGTGGGACTGCGTCAGGCACGGCCGCTTGCAGTAAAACCCCCGAAATCCGTGTCAGTCCGGGCTGTGGGCACAGCAAAATCCCAGGGAAAGTCAGTGCTTCTCCAAGGCTGAGAAGCACAGGACTGGAGCAGTTAGTAGGGCAACAGTAATAGGATCACCATGGGGAAGATTTCATCACTGTAGCCTCGAGGGCACCACTCGGGGGACACTGTCAGCACTCAAGGGACATTGTCAGGGCTCAGGGGACACTGCCAGCACTCGGGGGACACTGCCAGCACTCAGGGACACTGTCAGGGCTCAGGGGACACTGCCAGCACTCGGGGTACACTGTCAGGGCTCAGGGGACACTGCCAGCACTCGGGGTACACTGTCAGGGTTCAGGGGACACTGCCAGCACTCGGGGGACACTGCCAGCACTCAGGGGACACTGTCAGGGCTCAGGGGACACTGCCAGCACTCGGGGTACACTGTCAGGGCTCAGGGGACATTGTCAGGGCTCAGGGGACACTGCCAGCGCTCGGGGTACACTGTCAGGGCTCAGGGGACACTGTCAGGGCTCAGGGGACACTGCCAGCACTCAGGGTACATTTCCATCATGGCAGCCAGCCCCAAGGGCAGGACCCAGCACAGCCAGACAGGGTCAGTGCTGGTCACTGCTCCCTCCAAGCCCCACCTGCGGAGTTTGTTCTTGCAGAAAGGCTGAACGATGTGGTGTGCACCAGGGCACTGCAGGAACTGGCCATGCACAAACCAGCTGCTTGTTTTGCACGTGGGCAGCCCCAGCTCTGCCCCCTCGCTCAGATGGGATCCCACGGAGGTGGCACAGGGTGTTCCTTCCCTCCTCCCAGCCCAGCGGGGCCGTGTTTGCAGGGTGCACACCAAGGGGGTCCTGCAGCAGCAATGCAGCTCCTGCATCTGGCTGTTCCCTACATGGACACTCCTACACCACGCTCACTGCTCACATCCCCTGTCTGACTTGCCAAGTGTTTCAGGATGAAGTTTCATGAGAGGGGAGCTCTGGTTCCTCTTCAACACAGCAAAAGTTTCAGGTTTATGACAAGGTACCAGACATCTGAAGACACGATGTATCAGCAGCTGATGCTCCTTGTATGAGGAATCTCCACTGCAGGCCAGGGCCTGCTCCCCTGGCTGGGGCCAAGGGCTTCAAGGAGACAGTGCTGGGACACCCACCATCCATTCCCACGTCATGGACACATGAGCTGAGATGGACACTTCCATTGGAGTCATCACCAGGATCCAGCATGAGGGGTATCACCCCAGCGAGCGCCTTCCAGAGATAAAGAGGGCTAAAGCATCTTTTTGTCCAATTTCACATGAGGTGCAAAGTCCCCAGGAGGAGAACAAGGCCGGTTGCACACCAGGCATGATGTGCAGTGTCTGACCACTGTGGCAGCGCTGGCTCAACACCACGAGACACCAGGAGAAGATCAACACCTTCCTGGCCACAGCACCAGCACTGAGCTCCCTTCCAGACACATCAGCAGCTCCAGCCCTGGAGCACTCCTGTGCACACACTCAGAGTGCACACACACACAGAGTGCACACACACGTGGCCCATGAGACCTGTCAGGTCTCCTTACAACGAGCAGGCAGCTGTGACAGATGCTGTGAGGCTGGATGTTGGTGTGAAGTTGGATGTCAGTAAGAAGCTGGATGTTGATGTGAAGTTGGAAGTCCGTAAGTTGGATGTCACTGTGAAGTTTGATGCCAATAAGAAGTTGGATGTCGCTGTGAAGTCAGAGCCTGACGGGAAGTCAGAGCTGTCAGAGCACTGCCAGCCTCGGATGCAAACGGTCCATCCCACGAGCACTCCGTTATCCTCCTCAGACTTCCCTAAAACTTCCAACGGAGCATCGTTCTCACTTCTTCCCTACTGTGTCCACATGAGGAGCTCAGTGATGCAGGTGGCATCAGACGACACGAGGCGTCTGTCGCAGTGTTTATTCCCTCTTGGATTCTCACCGGCACGTGGTCGTTCCATGGGAGCCCACGAGGCCGTGTTGTCCCCGTGTCACTGTCGGCCACCACGACGGCCCACACACCAGCGCCCGCCCTCACAGCCATCGGGGCCCCCATCGCAGCGATCTTCACGGTCCTCGATGTCTGGCCTGGCTGGCCACATCCTTCATCCCGCAGCGCCGAGATCCCTTCCCCGCCCGGTGCTCCCGCCGGAGCCGGTGCGTGTTCCCGGGACGGCTGTGATTGATATCCCCGAGGTGAAAGGCTAAACGGGCCATATGGCGCTCGCTGGAGCCCATCTGCTCCCTGCCCAGCCGCTCCGCAGCTGCCGCCGGCAACATCTGCNCCATTCCCTTCCATCCTGCCCCATTTCCCCCATCCTGCCCCATTCCCTTCCATCCTGCCCCATTTCCCCCATCCTGCCCCATTCCCTTCCATCCTGCCCCATTTCCCCCATCCTGCCCCATTCCCTTCCATCCTGCCCCATTTCCCCCATCCTGCCCCATTCCCTTCCATCCTGCCCCATTCCCTTCCATCCTGCCCCATTTCCCCCCATCCTGCCCTGTTCCCCCATTCTACCCCATTCCTCCCCATTCTGCCTCGCACTCCCCCCGCCGCCTCTCAGTGCTTGTGCAAGGCCAGGGATTGGGGGGTGTTTTATGTGTTTGGGTTTGTTGTGGGGCTTTTTTTTAATTTGTTTTTAATTCATTTGGATTTTCCCACCCCTCAGTGCCCCACTACCACACAGGATGTTTTCATCAGGGAGGCTTCACACTGGGAGTGTCACAGCCCTTGCTCTGGCCCTGGATCTGGGGGGGCTGAGCCTGGGATCCAGGTGGGGATTGGGCTCTGCTCCCTGTTAATAAGTGACAGGACAAGAGGAAACAGCCTCCAGTAGAGCCAGGGGAGGTTTAGATTGGGTACTGGGGAAAATTCCTTTTCCAAGGCGTGTGGATGTGGCACTTGTGCAAACGGGTTAGTGGTGGCCTGGGCAGTGCTGGGGGGAACAGCTGGGCTCGATGGTCTCAGAGGGCTTTTCCAACCCAAACAATTCCATGATTTAGGAACAAACAGGTCCAGCCCTGCCCGGGGAGCAGCAACTCGCCTCTGCGACGAGGAGAACATTTGTTGGGGTTTGATGTCAGTCGCGCGTCCTCTGGATGCAACTGATCCCAGAAAACAGTCTATTTTAAGTGCCTTGTGAAGTTTTCTTACATAAAACACGTCTCCAGACTCACTCCCCACGCACACACGCTTGAACGCAGGCATCGCTTGGGTTTTTAACTTGGCAGCGTTTTCCTAAAAGGTTTGGAAATGCCAAAAGTAGTAACTACACTGCAGAGACTGTTACAGCTCCTCATCTGCTATTCGGCTCTGAATTCCTGCTCCCTGAGAAGCATGCCAGCCAGGCTGGAATCATGGGAAAACTACCCAGAGAGTGTCCCAGGAATGGGGCTGGGAAGGGTTTGGGAACCCTCTGCCTCAGGCAGAGACCAGCTCTCTCTCTCCGCAGCAGGGAGAGCTGCACCATTCCCACTTTTCCCGTCGAATAAAGGGACATAGTGACACTTTTCCTCCCAGAATTCCTGTGTGCGGGTGGCTCTCCAGTGGATGAGCTCCATCAGCCACACAGGAGGCACCACGATGGGTGTCCCGGGGGCTGGGTGTGCCCCTGGTGCCAGTGGAGGTTCCCGGGGTCTGCACGAGCTGTTGCCTGTTCTTTTGGGAATTGTCTCAGCGATAGTCTCAGCTCCAGGCTGTTCTGCCAGCTCTGGAATCCCCCAGAACACCGCACTTGAGTGATGTATTTATGGCACAAACAACTCTAAAATAGCGTAATTACACATTGTTCTCCCTGCATTTTGGGAATTAACTGACATAACACAGAGAAATATGGTTTAATTAACTGTTTTCATTAAGTGAAATGTATTTTGTTGTTTTAAGGGATATCCTTTCTTGGTTTTGGAGGGGTTTTCTGTATATATCTGGGATCCTTCCTCCTTAGAAACAGATTCCCCAGAAGACACGGTCATGTTTGAAGCATGAAAACAAACACCCACAGAAGTTGGGAAAAGGGGCAGGTTACCAATGCAGCTCCCTCTTACAACAGCTGTACCAGGAGGTGTTGGTGGCCCCGTCTCCAGAGGGACAGTGCTCTCCAGAGGCCCTTGCACACACAGAGGGGTGGGTACGAGGTCCAAAAGTGCCCCTGGGCCTGCCCAGGGATGACACTGCTGGGAGCTGGGGCCAGGAAAGGCACTCGACACAAATCCCAGTGTTTTTCCTCCAAGCTGTTTTTCATTACCGGCGCCTCGTACCAACAGCATGAGGTCGCTCAGGGCTCGTGTCAGGAGAGACACGCTGTGTGAGACAGGGTGTTCCTGGGGACCCCACGGCAGCGTTTTCGCCCACCCCTCTTGCATAAGGCCTCGCAGATGTGAGACAATGCCGGAGGAATGTCTGGTCTGACCCAGGGACCGCGAGTCTGCTTCTGTAATCCCAGCGCCAAAGGATGTGTTGAAGTCCCCTCAGACAATGTTCTGTGGGATGGACTGGTTGCCAGAGGCAGGCAGAGTTTGGCCCGGTGATTCCATCCCCTCAGAGGATGGCCCCGGCCCCTCACTCACTAAAATAGCTTCGTATAAAGGCGTTGTGTGCGCGGGGCAGTGGCCGTGCAGGGAGGGGGGAATGGTGCTGAGGGCATCACCAGCACCGCTGGCACAGGGCGGGCCTGGCCTGCCCTGTCTCGGTGCTCAAGGGGGCCCCATCCTCCCCCTTCACTCACATCTTAACTAAATAATTTTCCATTGAGGCTGCGAGCCTCGAGGCCTCCCGAAACAGAGCTATTTTAAGTATTTTGCACAGCATCTCTGAACACTGTTGTGCTCATGACTAGTGAGTGGGAGATCCGTGTGCGCAGATCTCGCAGAGCTGTGATGGAGTGTGCCAGCCCTGCCGGGCGCCAGCCTCCTCCTCCTCCTCCTCCTCCTCCTCCTCCTCTCTCCAGAGCAGTCTGGGTTGAAACTGTGCCACAGGCAGAGCCCTCCAGTCACAGGCTGTCCCGGGCTGGCTCTGGGCGGGTGGGTGGCTGCCATGGGCACCCTGCGTCACACGGTGCCTGTCACAAGCTGTGTCCCCCTCACTGCCATGTGTCCCAGGCAAGGGACTGTCCCCAGCCATGGGCAGCTTCCCTGTGTCTGCTCCATCAGACAGCCCCAGGGACAGCACGGTTTGCAAAACACACGATTAATTTCTTGAGGTAGTGAGGTTGTATTTTAAATTCGTTCTCTGAAATAAGACCCTGGAAGTGTCCAAGGCCAGGTTGGATGGGACTTGGAGCAACCTGGTCTTGTGGGAGGCGTCCCTGCCAACCCAGGGGGTGGAACTGGAGGAGATTTAAGGTCCCTTCTAACTCAAATTACTCTGTGATTCAAAGTCCAAGTTAAAAAGTCTCCTTTGGGCAAGAGGCTGTTGGAGTTTTTTCACTCCTGAAAGTCCTGAAGCCAATGGAAGCAACAGCCTCTGAGCTGAACCTGTGAGACCCATTCAAGCCTTGTCAGACTCCACAATGGCGTGGATCAACCTCTCAGGGACCTTTCAAAGCACAGACAGACCCCAGGGTCTTCCAGACACATCCCCCCGTGGAGCAGAGTGTTGCTGGTGCCTTCTTTAAGGCACATGGTTTAGTCTGCTTGGCAGCGATGGATTAATCGATGGTCTGAGAGGGCCTTTCCAACCCAAACCGTTCTGTGACTCCCTGACAGCCACCAGGAACTGAGTTATCAGCACCGTGTGTTTGTCCAGCCACTCCTATGACAATGTTATCTCCCGGTAAAAGGCTCACACGAACTGCAGGCTTGAGCAAAGAGGGGTGAAATGAAGAGAAAACAGCTCCTGAGAGTTGTGAACTTGTAAAACTCTCCATGTCTGTGAGGGCTGCTGTCATTAGAGGGAAATGGCAGGGAGAACAAACCCATTAATGCAGCTGTTAATTGAAAACAGGACTGTGTGGAGAATGGGGTCTGTAATTACGAGAATAGTTATTAAAATATCATTTTGCTTTTTAAAATGCTTGACTTTGGTACAGAGTACGGAGGAGTTACGTTTTAAAAAGCTAATTATTTCCAGTGCTTCAGAAAGGGAGGTCTAAGCTGAAAATGATTTGCCAAAATTGTTAAGACTGTTTTTTAATGATCAGTTTTAAAACACTGTCGTAGAATATCAGCTGAGCCTCACTCTCACTTCCACTCCAGAACGTGCTTCCCTCGTGTGTGGATCCTGCTCCTGCTCAGGGCTCCCAGGATCCGTGAACAGGCCATGGCTGTGGTGGTGGGATGCAAACGGGGAATGAGGCTCAGGAATGCTTTAGGAAGCAGTGACAATAATAATAACCATAACAAAAAGAATAATAATAATAGTAGTAGTATACTTCTTCAGGGTTGGGGTGAAATATTTTAATCAGGTGTTCCCTGAGCAAACCTGAGGTGTCCCACTGAATGATCCACCCTAATGAGGCTCCTCGTGGGTTCCCAAAGCAGCTCCTGCCTTGGCTTCCCCTGCAGGAGGGTGAGTCAGGAGATCTGAAGGAGGCAGGAGCACCCTGGACACCCTTATTGTGGGTGTCACCTGTGTCACTGGGCTGCAGCCTGGCCTTCCTGGCTTTCCAGAAACCTCCTATTTGCCTCAAATCCTGAAATGTTAATTCTCATCTCTGATTAAGCTGAAGACCAGCCGAGGCTCCTTTTATTAAGTCAGGCAGACTCCTACCTGCTTCCCGAGGGCTAAATTTGGCTGGGAGAGCCATTGCAATATTGTGTAATTAATTTGCCAGTCAAATAATTTCTGCAGGGCTCTAATTTACTTATCTGTCTGCAACTCTAATGAATCTCCCAGCTCAGTACTTTAATCATGTTTTCTGCCTTTTTATCTCCTTTTCTTAACTTGAACTTTCCTAATTGTTTACTACGGGCTGATTTATAACCAGTATTTTTGGGATGTTTTTGCTCCTCACAACAAAACCCAGCCAAACACATGGACTCTGTAGTTCTTTGTGACTGGGAACCAAGGAAAGCCTTCCTTGCTTTATTCCTCAATTTCACCACAAGAAACAGAGGAGCTGAATCAATAAAAACCACACAGATACAAAAATCCAGGAGAAAAAAGCCACTTGTATTTGGAGGCCTTAACATAACTTTGTTCCAACTTGGTGTAACCTACGTGCAAAGCTTCCTAAAGGTTATTCTGAGCACTGCATGCCCTGACGAGTGGCAGTAGGTAAATATGTTTAAAAAAACCTGTGGCTATGACACTGGAGGACACCATTTAATGGTGAATACAATGGTGGTACTGGGTTGACGTCCAGCTTTGATGATCTTCAAGGTCTTTTCCAACCTTAAAAATTCTGTGATTCTGATAAATGTAATATAGGGTATTTTCAGTGGTTTCTTTGCAAATCACAACTCCATCCTTGTTTTTTTCTTCTAATATATGTATTATTTTAAATGGTCTGGTAAATGGCATATTTATGTGGTATTTATACAATGTTTTGAGTATTCAAGTTCTGACACACTAACTCTGGTATTTGTCACTTTACAGTGAATATTACAGGAATATTTTTAAAGGAGAACAGGAATGGTCAATAAAAGATAAATAATCATGAAGAATCACAGAATCACGTGGGGTGCAAAGCCCTCCCAGCCCCTGGAGTCCACCCTGTGCCCCATCCCCACCTTGTCCCTGAGGGACACGGCCACTCCTGCCTTGGGCACTTCCAGGGATGGGACTCCAACCCTCCCAGGGCAGCCCCTGCCAAGGCCTCCCCACCCTTTCCAGGAGGAAATTCCTCCTGATGTCCAACCTGAGCCTCCCCTGGCACAGCCTGAGGCCGTTCCCTCTCCTCCTGTCCCTTGTTCCCTGGGAGCAGAGCCCGACCCCCACCCTGGCTCCCCCCTCCTGTTGGGAGTTGGAGAGAATGAGAAAGTTCCCCCTGATCCTCCTTGTCTCATAAAGGTTGGAATTTAGGTTGGGATTCTGCACTGACTCATCTGGATACTTCAAACAAATGGACAACATGACGATACGATAGAAGAAAAATAACATTATGTCTTTAATCATCACTGCCAGAGGCACAGGCTCTGGCCCAGGCTTTGTGGCAGGTGTTCCACAGAGATGTCACACACCTGGGAGCAGAGACCACCACGTCTGTCATTGCACAGGGCAGAGAACATGCACAGCTGGGCTGGATCCACAACAGGAATCCTCTTCCTCTGTTTGTGTTACAGCGCCAGGCTTTGCTGATGCATTCTGTTGAATGGGAGTGCTGATTTTGAGAGGGAATTTTGAGTGCAAACATTCAATCCTGGGAACAAGTAGAGAAGGAAACATGCCTATCTGTCTATCCAGAATCCCAGTGTGATCCCTGTTTCCATGATGTCTGGGGAACTTTGGAACGGAGCTCTCGTCCGACTGGAGTACAGAACTCCATGAGCCTGGAGAGAAGTTGTTGTGGAAAATACTAAGCGAGTTTAGGAGTTATTCTGACAAGAATCGACAGAAAATGCAGAAACTTGAGCAGATTAAAGAAAACCCATTCCCAGGGCCAGGGGAGGCCTCCCCTAAACGCAGGAGGTTCCAGAGGTACCAGGAATGAGTTAATCCCACCAAGGAATGCAGAGGAGCTGCCGGATAACAGTGACATTATTTTTCCCTGATGTCAGCACAGAAACCCAAACACAAAGGGGTGAATGTAGTCCTTGGAGGCAGCTGAATGTGGAGCTTGTGCCGGCATCCAGCAGCATTGAGACAAGATGACAAAGTGTTTCCTGGAAGCAGGGGCTGGCTGGGGACAGCTGGGCAGGCCAGGATCAGGAGATGGACGAATGCTGGGAGCAGCCACAGGGTCCCATTCTGCTCCCTCCTGCATTCAGAACAGTTCTGGTAGGCTGGGACTTCCACCGAGCAGATGTATAGTCATCCACGGTCATTTCATTTTCCTTCACAGCTCACTTAAAGTCATCCTATTTTCTTCTGTATCACCCTCATGTTGCGTCTTGCCTGAATAATTCAATTTATTCCGTATTTGGTAGGTGATATTCTAGAGGTGTTCAGGCCAGGCTGGAATAGAAGCCTTGTTTCACTTTAATATAGGCAGCACTTGTATTGCTTCTACAGGGACAGTAATTAAATACTTGCTGATAGGCTTTGGATGTGGATCTGCTCGTCTCAGCTGCTGGAATATGCTCTGCCTAGATCCACCTCCTGAATGGGAAGTTTCACAATTGAGTGACTGTCCATCACAGCTGAGAAATCCATAGCAGAATAGTAATATCTGTATTATTCATTTTCGGCTAATCTGACGTCTGCAGGAAGGTAAACAAAGGGAGAAAAACCTGAAGAGAAGGTTTTAAATTGCTTTGTGTTTTTATTGCAGGGTTAGTATTGACCTGCTCAGCGCCCTTGGCCTGGGCTGGTGAGGAGCCGTGGCTGCCCTGAGCCTGGGGTTACACACAAACCCAAGAGTCTGTGTGTTAATTGGGAAAATCAGATTCAGGGATTCCTGGAAAGCTGCTTCTTAAAATCTGGTTTGAAGGAAACGCAAGATGGGAAAACATGAGTGGCTGAGGTTATGGATGTCAGAACGGGGCTCCCTGAGGGACGGCTGGACGGGGAAGGCTCTGTGGGATTGGCACAGCTGGTTGTGAGGGTATAAATTAAACACAACCCGGAATTACCCACGATATCTGGAGCAAGTCCAGAGGGCACCATGGTCTGAGAAAAGGCTGGGAATGCTGGGGGGGTTCACCTGGAGAAGGGAAGGATCCAGGGAGAGCTTGGAGAACATTCCAGAGCCTAAAGGGGCTCCAGGAGAGCTGGAGAGGGACTGGGGACAAGGGCTGGAGGGACAGGACACAGGGAATGGCTTCCCACTGGGTTAGATGGGAGATTGGGCAGGAATTCCTGGCCCAGGTTGGGCAGAGAAGCTGTGGCTGCCCCTGGATCCCTGAAGTGTCCAAGTTGGAGCAGCCTGGGACAGTGGGAGGTGTCCCTGCCCAGGGCAGGGGCGGCACTGGGTGGGCTTTGAGGTCCCTCCCAGTCAAACCACCCTGGGATTCCAGGATTCCGTGGGACGGCTCAGGTGCCCCCTGAGGGAAACCAGCAGTGCCAGGGAGACGGTGCCCAGGTGTCAAAAATAAACCGGAACGGAGAGAGCGGCACCAGGCAGCTGCTTTTGCTGGGAATACGCCCCGGGAAGAGCCTGTCCGGCTCCTTGCCCGCCTGCTGCCGGGGATCCCCGAGGCAGGGGGCTCAGCCCCGAGGCAGGGGGCCCAGCCCCGAGGCTCTCCCGCCGCTCCCGGGGGATCCCTGCCCCTGCCCGTGCCCTCTCCCGGCAGAGGGAGGCGTGTGGGGATCGGCAGCGGCCCGGGCCCGCCCCTATGGGAGCGCCGGGCGCCTCAGCCCCGCAGCCGGGGATGTAGCTCAGTGGTAGAGCGCGCGCTTCGCATGTGTGAGGTCCCGGGTTCAATCCCCGGCATCTCCAGCGGCTCCTTTTTCTTTCCGCCTTCTTTTTTTTTTTTTTCTTTCCTTTCCTTTTTTTTTTTTTTTAATTTTTTTTAACTATATATTTCCCGTCTCCCCGCGCGGTCGGCGGTGACGGCCCACACCGATGGCGGCCCGCGGGGACCCACCGCGTCAGGGCTTCCTCCGGACCCGGGGGAGACCCCGCGGGCAAAACCGAACCTCCGCGGGTCCCCCGGGGCAAAAGGGAACTGCATTGGCCGGGAATCGAACCCGGGCCTCCCGCGTGGCAGGCGAGAATTCTACCACTGAACCACCAATGCGCGCTCGGAGCGCAGCCCCCGCCCCTGCCTGAACCGCCGCCCGCCCGGCCGCGGCTCCCTCAGGAAAACGCCTCCTCACACGGGACTTACACACACCCTTACACGGGATTTACACACCTCCTTACACGGGATTTACACACCTCCTTACACGGGACTGACACACACACCCTTACACGGGATTTACATACACCCTTACACGGGACTTACATACACCCTTACACGGGATTTACACACCTCCTTACACGGGATTTACACACCTCCTTACACAGGACTTACACACGTCCTTACACAGGATTTACACACCTCCTTACACAGGATTTACACGTCCTTACACGGGATTTACACACGTCCTTACACAGGATTTACACACCTCCTTACACAGGATTTACACGTCCTTACACGGGATTTACACACGTCCTTACACAGGATTTACACACCTCCTTACACAGGATTTACACGTCCTTACACGGGATTTACACACGTCCTTACACAGGATTTACACACCTCCTTACACAGGATTTACACGTCCTTACACGGGATTTACACACGTCCTTACACAGGATTTACACGTCCTTACACGGGATTTACACACCTCCTTACATGGGATTTACACACTCCCTCCTCCCTAAAGGGTGAAAATCCCTGTACAAGTGTGTCATGCACCCGTCATACACCTCACAGAGCCAGGCCGGTGGGCTTGGGCTTGCTCATGTGCCACAGACACGAGGTTTGTCTGAAAACTTCTTTTTTTTCCTAATCACCGGGCTTGTGTCTTCTCAGGGATAAAGAAATACGCCTCCTTGAATGAGTCAGGAGGAGTGATTCAACTTTGGGAGATTTTTGGTGGAGGCTTACAAAAATCCTTACACTTAGCACTCGATCTCAGAGGTTCTTTTAGAACCCCAGTAATTCCATGATCATTCTTTACACTTAAAAGTGTTCAGACCACACCACAAATGCGTATTTCTGTTTGTTTTCTGTACTGGAAGGACTTTGCCAGAGGAGGTGACGGTAAAAGTTTTAAGTAGTAACTGTAATTTAGGCTACAGCTTAAATTGCCCTGAAAAAGCCACCACTGCGCCCTGTCCCCAGGTCCCTGGGGCAGCTCAGGGCAGAGCAGAACACGCTGTTTCCTCGGAACTGCCACTCCTTAGAGAGTTATTGCACAGAGGGTCACCACGGTGACACACTTTGCACTAACTGGCAGGTCCCGCTTGTTCCCAGAGCGGAAGTGAAACCCGGCCTTGCACTCGCAGTTCGTAACTCTGAGGACTGTTCCTCATGTCCATCAGACCATGTTTTGCATCTGCTGAGAACATGTGGGGGTGTTGGCTGATGTGGTGCAGGGAACTCCGTCAGCCAGGCCTCCCTGGGGACCAAATGTCACTCCAGGACATGCTCTGGAAATCCCTTCCCAAGCTGCAGCGCCCAGGCTCACACTTGGCTTCCTTTAAAACTGACTGTGAGCAGGAGAGTGGCGAGTGGAGGAGAGAACTGAGACATGCAAGGGTAGCAAGGGTGGTCCAGAGCATCAGAACTGGTGAAAAATTCATAGGATCAGTTCAGATGATTGAGAATCCCCATCCCATTGCAGGGAGACAAGGGGTCCTCAGGGGATCCTTGACTTAATCATCACAATGGCTGGGAGACAGTTCCCCTCAGGGAGGAAGGATCTGTTCCACATGCCCCCAGTGGACCCAGAACTGTTGGAGAAAGTCCAGAAAAAGTCACAAATTTGATAAGACTGGAGCTTGAGAAAGCTGAGGGTGTTCAGCCCGGAGAAGAAAAGACTCCAGGGAGACCTTGGAGCCCCTTCCAGAGCCCAAAGGGGCTCCAGGAGAGCTGGAGAGGGACTGGGGACAAGGGCTGGAGGGACAGGACACAGGGAATTTTCCTAGGCCTTTTTACCCCCTGGAAGGGAACAAATAGGGGTATTTTCCATTTGGGGCCACCTTTAAAGAGACTCTGATATTGATGCTTCTGGCTGAGGCTGGACACAGTGCCTTGCTGTGCTTCCTCTGTCCCTTCCAGGTGCTGCTGGTGACTCCACTGTGCCATCCAAGGAGGATGCTGCAGCTCCAGGGCACCTGCAGCCTCACCCAGCCCAAGTTCAGCTGCGACAGGAACAAGGTACGGTTGATAGGCAGTGGTCAAACAGCTCAAATCAAGCTCAGCAGTGCGGGTGTGGCTCACCTGGGACGTGTCCAGTGGGTATCACTCCCTCCCTCCTCCCCAGCTGGCACGGGCACGTGTTCCCGTGTCACGCCAAGGGACTGAGGTGTGCAGACACCTGAGACAACCCTTGTCCTGGTGTATAAAAAAGGGGACGTGTGGTGGTACAGCTGTACCTGCACCCTTGGCTCGACCCACCTCCTCATGGGCAGATGGAGGAAACCAGGTAAGTCCTACGAGGAGCAGCTGAGGAACTGGGGGAGCTCAGCCTGGAGAAAAGGGGGCTTGGGGGGGACCTTCTCACTCTACAGCTCCCTGGCAGGAGGAGGGAGCAAGGTCCAAGGAACACCTGGGGTTCTGGTCTAGTCAACAGGTTTGACTCAGTGATCTTGGAGGTATTTCCCAGGCTGGATGACTCTGAGATTCTGCAAGTGGAGATCTCAGAAATAGAGCCTAAGGAGTAATTCTGAGCACCCTGGAATACAGCAAAGCTCTTTGTAAGCACCACCTCGTGCTTCACTAACACACACCTGATGCTAAACACCACCTGGGAGGTCCAGTGTTCCAGAACACTGAAGGGTAACAACAGGCCTTTCAAAATGGCTGCTAAAAGCCCCTCCATGACGGCTCCCAGAGCGTGCTCCTGTCTCTTCCAGAGTGCAGAGAAACTGCTCCATCCCTGGCGAGTTCTCCCCTGAGTGGGGCACACGCACATCAACTCGATTTTAACAGGTCACGGAATAAGCCGGGCATTTAAAAATATCCACCCACCCAAAAGGACAAATGAATCCGTATTGCGGAGCCCTCAGCAAAGATTGTTGGAACAGAACAAACAAAACAACCGTGGCAATCTTTTAGGGGAGACTTATAATGTAGAACAACTTGTCAGTGCGGGTTAAAGTTTTAAGGCCTAGCAATTTTGACAGCGTCCCTTTGAGCACAGCGCGAGCGCAGGGACGAGCAGGACAGCGAAAGGTCACTTGGTCACACGGATCTGCTGCCTCCCTCAAGTTTAGCTCCAGACCCACTAGGCACGTCCCAATTAATTATTTAAATCTGCAGGGAGAAATATTCCTGCGGATGGAAAGGTACGATGTGGGATTTTCAGGAGTGGGTGGTGTGGTCAGAACGGGAGGTAAAGGAAGACGGGGTGAGATATCCCAACCACGGGGCTGCAGATGTGGAGAGGAGCCTTCGGCATCAAGGAATGTTGGATGTTTCAGATACCAGTGAGGTGGAAACTTAAGGATTTCCCAATATTCCTTTTTTTTTTCCCCAACAGAACACTCCTGGATCACAACAGGTCACCGAAGCCAAAGGGAAAGTGATACAGCTGGTCCTTGAAAATAACTTTCCCCAACACAACTACTGATGATGTTGTCAGAAATCTGGTAAATTCCCTACAAACCCATGGACACCCCGAAAATGCTCATTCCAGATCCCATCCCAATGGTCCCAAAGGAACAGCACCAGGGATTGGGGCACTGGAAGGTAACAGGAGACTCAAATCCTCTGTTTATTCATTATTTACTGGGATATCAGGCTGGGCCTTTCAAAGTGATTGTCTGTCTCTGAACAGGTTTCCTGATCAATCCAATGGAGCAAATAGCTGGATAAACAGCAGACATGGACATTCACTGGGGCTGCTTTGGGCTTGTCATTGTCTGAGAGAAGAAAATAATACAGCACAAATTCCAGAGAGCCTTTTGCAGTCCATTTGCTGAATGTAATCTTCACTCTGGCACATGCAGAGAAAATAAATGTAATTTTTTTTTTTTCATATTTCCTGCCACAACCAAGATCTTTAAACATTTAAAGAGAAAATAACTACTCTTGACTAGCCCAAGCAGTGCTGCTTTCTAAAAGATATTGTCTGTCTTTTCTTTCCCAGCAAAATTCATGCTTTCTGTAAGACCCAGCTGGGCCGCGTGTCCCAGAAAAACCCAGAGACTCCCCATCCCTTCCCCTCCATCCTCACCTGTGCTGCCATTGCAGGGAGAGGCCCATGAATTACAGGGTCGGTTCTGCCACAAATAACGTGCCCCGTGACCTTATTCTTCTAAAACTGCAATTTCTGCCTTTGTGGCTCAGCCCTGCTGTGGGATGTTGAGGGAACAGCAAACAGTCAGACATGGTTATGATGATAACACATTACTGCAGTTTTAATGGCAAAGTGAGCCCCTCTCTCAGACACAGGGACAGAGTGGATGGAAACATCTGTTGCAGTGCAGGGGAGATATTCAAACACCAGAAACACATCCTGGTTTGTTGGCAAACTCAGCATCAGTTGTACCTGGCTGATACCTGACACCCGCAGCCCGAGAGGGGAACAATCTAAATGTTTAATCACTGCCATGACTAAGTGCTTTTATTTTCCTACCGTGCATCCTGCTGGAAAAAAAATCTCAGCAGAGAAACTCTGTGTCTGTTCCTGTCCCCTCCCCTCAGCTCTCCTGCGATTATCGTCACCCCTTGCTCCTCACCAAGACGTTTTCCTGCAGACACGTTAGGAGAAAACATATTTGTGAACGCAGGAACAGATTTTCTCCTTATGATACATGACTTTGGCATGCAGTCAGGAAACGAGGATAATCTTTTTCCCCATCTTCCCTGGCTAATGAAGAGAAACTGCCTCTGGGGGTAAGGACAAAAGGTGAACTCTCCCTGCACACAATTTACACCTGCTGAGCACATGATTTCGGGCATCTAAAATTCCTGTCTTGGCAGGTGTCCCGGGGACTCAGCCACACACACGGGGACTCAGGAGGTAATATTTTCATTTAGGCATTAAATAAAAAACAGAGTCAAGAGGGATGGATTCTGCAGTATTTTCAGGCGTCTCTTTTTTTTTCTTTCCTTAACTTTGGAAAAATCTTTCACTCTTCAAACTAATGAAGTCAAATCTTCACCAGTCAGTAACCAAGATAAAAACAGTGGCGAAAAGTAATTAAGATAAAGAGGCAGCAGTAGTTGAACAGAAGCCTAATGGAGGGAGGAGAGAACAGCCCATCTCTGTTTATTGAGAGCTGCACCATGAACACGGGGACAGCCTTTCCTGGAAAGGGAGACTGCTTGGGAAACATGATCCTCATAAAGTTGTCACTCATTCCTGGATTTCCCTTTCTGAGGACAGTGGCACAACACTCTCACTTTCTACCCCTTTCAAGATTTTGCTGGTCTGGAAGAGCTGAAGAGACACAGCAGTGCTGGGATGCAGAAAATGCACACTTGGAAACTGGATGCAGGCACATTTTCTGCTCATAGACTGCCTTGCATCGATCAAAAATTATCACTGACAGCACAGCCACATTGGGGTAGAGCCCTCCTTGAGGGGTGGGAGACCAGGGGATTCTCCCAGTTCTAACGGGTATATGATCAAGTTTTGAAAATTTGTTGGAGATGGGTGAAATGACATTTTGTGCCACATTAGGACACATACAGGACAGGCATTTACATCCAGAACTTGGTAGAACACGTACGTGGGGTAGGCATTCACATCTAGAACCATGTGTGTGTTGGACCACGCTGCAATTATTCACCACAAATGGCACTGAAGTCCCTTTTCCCCCACCTAATTCTTCCTTTTCCCACGATCTCTTGCAGAAAACCCCACCCCAAAACCACATCCTTAAAGAACAATGGATCGTTTTACGGCGCCTTCCCTTTGATTTTCTCTTCCTTCTGTTCAGCTGAGGGACTGTAAGGCCGAACACCTACTAGTCCAATCTACGTAATTCCAGCTGCCACCCGAGATCTTAGCCCTTTTCCAGAGGACCGCTGTGCCTGGCACAA
>WEKX01011948.1:176879-204669 GCA_013390025.1 Pitta sordida
GGTTCGGAGCCGCGGCGGTGGCGCGGGAGGGGAGGGCCGGGACACGGGGGGACCGCGGGGGAACCCTGGGGGTGCCTTCCTTGTACATAGAGACCGAGAGCATCCTCCCGCCGCTCCTTCCACCCCTTCCCCGGCTGCCCAGAGAAGCTGCCCCATCCCTGCCGGTGGGGTAGGGGAAGGTGTCCGTGCCATGGCAGGGGGTGGCACTGGAGCACCTGTGGGGTCTGTTCCCACCCAAACCACCCTGGGATCCCGTGGTGCTGCGAGCAAGGCTGGCAGAACAGCACGGGGGTGTGGGATACTGGGAAGCAATTCCTGGCTGGGAGGGTGGGGAGGCCCTGGGATGGAATTCCCAGAGAAGCTGTGGCTGCCCCTGGATCCCTGGGAGTGTCCAGGGTTCCAGGTTGGAGCAGCCTGGGACAGTGGGAGGTGTCCCTGTGTCCATGGCAGGGGTGGCACTGGATGGGCTTTGAGGTCTTCTTTACCGCAAACCATTCTGGGGTTCCCTAATCTTACACAGCAGCTTTCACTTCAAGTGGTTCCAACCTTCTCCCACGGTTTCATTTAAGCTTTTGAATGGGGAGAGCAAAGACCAAGTAAAAGGAGCGTGCAGTAACAGGGTAGTAGTGTCCCCATGCTCCCTGACAATGTCCCACAACACTAATCCAGCCCAGTGTGTCCCTGTCCATGGACAGTGCCTTGGGTATCTATGTACAACAAATAAGGCAGGGATGTAGAGCTCCTTACCTCTGTTTTCTCTCTTGGATAGAGCTGATGGAATACAGCTTCTCCTAGTATTGAAAAAATGTGATTTTTTGGGGGGAAAAAATAAGGTATTTGTAGTTACACGGAACTTGGGAAAATGGATGTAACTTACTGCTTGCACTGAATGTGCTCATGGGACCGTTGTTGGGTGGGAGCTTATCTGTGTAACAAGTCCAAAACTTCTCTGAGTCCTTATGTCCACTGAGCCATCAGTAAACGTTTGTAAGCCTGTTACTACAGGAGAAGATGTAAATGTGTGTGTGGAGAGGTGAGGTTTAAGCCAGGCACATTTACTCCCTGCTGAACTTCCTCTGCTGTTTGCTGTAAACAGGGAGCACAGGTGTGCTGGAAGCAGCTCCTGGCACCTGCTCCTGGGAGTGAGGGCTCTCCTCTGAAATAGCTGCATTTTCTTCTTGTCCCTGCTCCTTTCTAGTCTTTTGTTTCCCCCCATTGTTCATAGTTACTGTTTTCAGTGATGGGCACTGACTCCGATTAGACTCGATCGGATATTTCAGGATCTTTTGGTGTGAGTACTGCCTCTTTTATAAGAGCAACAACCAGTGTATTATTAACTTTAACGTTAGACAATTAGCAGCTTGCTCAGTCTGACGGTGGGTGGAAGTTTTGAGCAGGCATATCTGCCATGTAAAATGATGCACACACCTTATCTGTAATTTACAGTCTCTCCTTGGTGGTGTGTATATGGATTTTCACTTTGCTTAATTATGTGTGTGTGCAGGAGCACAGCAATAATAACTTTGTGAGCCAGGCCTTGCTGCATAATGTAGTATTTTCTTTAGAGTTCCAGTTCTCCACTGCTGCTGGATGTGGTCACTTCAGAGGCCGTTCCTGCAGAGGAGTTCTCCAGAGGACAGCTCCCACAGGTTCCTTGCTGCTGCCTGCTTTATCTCCACACAAGCCTCTTCAAGCTCTAGCAGATATTTAAAAGAAATGTGCTTTTTTTCCTGGCATCAGTTTGCAGTTGTTGCCTTTCTCCTTCCACTGGTAGTTGATGGTTTCAAAACAGGGCTTGGCATTTGCAAGTGGCTCAGTTAAGCAACAGCTGCCTTGTACCCTGGTTCTTGTTTACGCGCTGCTCAGTCTGACCCAGAGCTCTGATAGTCTTGTTATAGACATAAATTATCTGCTGTATATTCTCAGCCTCACGGTTGTAGTTTGGACCCGTGTTTCTCCAGGAATGAGCTGTGTCATCCTGGGTGTGCTCCTGCAGCTGATGGGGTGCAGGATGTGAGCAGGAGGGTGCTGAGCCCCGCTGGCCCTGCCTTGTTGGGCGTGTTTGGGAGAAACAGGACAGGTGGGGCTCTTCTCCCAGGTTGGACATCAGGAGGGATTTCTTCTTGGAAAGGCTGGTCAGGCCTTGGCAGGGGCTGCCCAGGGAGGTTTGGAGTCACATCCCTGGAGGTGCCCAAGGAAGGACTGGCCCTGGCACTCAGTGCTCTGGGCCGGGGGACAAGGTGGAGCCCAAGTTGGACTCTGATCCTGGAGGTCTTTTCCAACCCAAATGATTGTGAGATTCTCTGAAATAAAAATCAGAGGCAGGAAAAACAAAGCTGAAGCAAGTGGGACAAAAGTGGAAGATGCCTCTGCTGCTTCCTGGGTGTTTGTGGTCCAGACTGGAGCAAACTGAGAGCACACAGGCTGTTTCCAGCATCAGCTGCTGGGCTTTAGGGCCCCACTAATTGGCTGTTGCTGCTGTAGATGCAGCCCATTTGTGCCAGAAAGCTTTGCTTTAGGAAACAGTTTGTAATCAAACCCCTTCAACCCCTATTGATTTTGGAACTCCCTGTCCCTGAATAACCATCCCTGAGGCAGGTTCCCGAGTGAATGTGCAGCTCTGTCTCCGTGGGGTTTCCAGGTGGATCCTGTGGATGGAGCCCACGGTGCCAGTTCTGGTGCAGAGCCTTGGACTGGGCTCCTTCATTTGCTTAGCAAAGGGTTTCTCAAACCAAGTGTTGATTCTGATTTCTAAGGATTCTGACTGCAGGCCCCTCCCCTGGGATTCGATTTACATGTGCTATCAGGTCTCATCTTTGTCCCAGGATATAAAACGAGGCTACTTCCTTGCCACACCTAAGTAATCACCTGATTTGGAGCTGTTTTTTGAGCAGGTTCCTGTTTGTGTGTGCAGGTCTGTGTCCAGTCTTGTAATAAGCAAAACACCTTTTTTCTAATCCCTCTCCCTCAGTGACTGGGGAGGGGAAGGAAAACCAGCAGTAGGATCAAGCTGAGCTGGTAGACTGTCCAGTAAAATATTTATATTAAAAATGAGAGGAATGAAGAATATCAGAAAAAAAGGGTGAACAGGTAGAAATTCAGAAAGAACTTTTCATTCAGATTACAGTTACTGGTTTATAGTGTTGATACTGTGTGGGTTTCTGGCTGATATTAACCCCCACCAACAGAGGAAGCAAAAGTGATTGTTTGAACAGTTCACAGAAACACAAGGGTGTGGAAATCATCCTGCACACATCAGTCAGTGATAAGGACAGAGACAAGTGTTCTCATTCCTTCCAGTAGGACAGGAGGGAATTGAAATGCTTTTATCTTTAACTTATTTTGTGATGTTTGTATGGTGGGCAAGCTCCAAATACTTCATGTTGGTGTTCCTTTGCAATCCTGTGAGTCCTTAGGTGCAGTCCTTGGGATTCCAGCCATCCCTGTCTGTAGTGTTGCCTCATTCCCAGGAACACGCAGCTCTCTCTGGCAAGACTTTCACTATTGAAATCCCAAGAAGGATTTACACATCAGACTTTGCCCTTCCTCGTTTGTAAGATTTTTTTTTTTTTTTTGGTAGCAGAGTAATGAAACAGGAGAAGAAACAATGGTTGGGTTAAAAATGCAAATAGTGGAAAGAGGAGCCAACAAAGTTTGTTCCTTGTAGGATGGGAGTGTGGAGCAGTTGTTCTGTCATCCAGTGAAGGGTGGGAATATCTTGGAGTCTGAGTAGAGAAGGCAAATGAAGTCGTTGGAAGCAGTGGGACCAAGGGGAGGAATGAGGATAGGACACCTATTTTCTGCTTTGTTTTTCCTAACTGTGGCTTTGCTGCTGCTGTTCACTGTTGTCACCTTCTAAGCAGTCCTGCAAGAGGGACTAGAAGCTGGATCAGCGTGAGCTGGAGGTGGGGCTGCAGCTGTTTGGACAGGCAGGGCTGGGGCAGGACTCTCAGCTCAGCCTGGAGGGACCTTGGTCTGGGCCCTCATCATCCCAGGCTTACCTGAGAAGCTTTGGGAAGGAAGGATAAGGACAGAATTAGACGATGCTCCAGCACCAAAGGCAACTTATGCAAACTGTAGTGGAGATGATTATAAGTTTTCTATTTTTAAGTGTTGCATTGAGTAACTCACTTTATTAGCCGTGCTGGTTGGAGATGGAATGCAAAGGACCCGGATTCCATGGTAATGGCCTCGTAAAGCAGCAGATACCCAACATAACAGATTGGGTTTCTTCTCCTGATTTCCCAGGTTGTGTGTCTGATGCACACGCTCTCTGCTGCCTGGGCCCATCTGTGCCTTCTCTTCTGCTGAACCATCATCTCGCTGGGGTCCAACAGAGGGGCTGTGGCTGAGTTCCCCACCACTCCCCTGCCCTCATTCCCCTCGTGCTGTCCCCCAGCTTTGGCCTGTGCTGCTCAGGTCCAGAAGGACCCGAGAAGTGGATGGGAGTGGGTTACACACCCACACGTGACACCCAGCCAACAGTCTGGCATGAAATGAGGAAGGCAAGTCACTCCCAGGGGGTGCCTCAGCCTCCTGAGGGCTCTGCATGGCTCACCCAGGGGTGCTCTGTGCAGAACCCTCTGCTGATAATGGGGGTTGAGGTCTCTTATTGAAAAACCAGGAGGTAAGTGGTGCTTTGTAGGGGTCTGAAAGTGGAGCAGTGGAAGGAGGAATTAATGGATGGAGCAGAGCCCTCACCCGTGGCACACAAGGTGCAGGGTCTGTAAGCTGGAGAGGTGGGGCAGGAGCTGGTCACCAGCTCGGGTCTGGAGGGGGGGACTCCTCTGGAGGTGACAGTTGTGAGCTGCTGTGGTGCAGTGAGTGTGGCTGAGCTGCTGGTTCAGGAATGCACCAAGGAGTTCCTCCTGTGACTGTGGTTTGTGTTAACTGCTGTAACTCCTGCAAACTGAAAGCAGGAAGTTGTGCTGACAAACCTCTTGTGTAGTTTCTGTTTCAGCTCAACCCACTCTCCAGGCGAGGGCAGGAGGTGCCATTTATGGCCTCTGTCAAAACCAAGGGTCAGGTTTAACATGCAGATTGAGTGTCAGATGGCACTGGCAGCAGTAAAACACTTGAGCCACTTTGAAAGGTGACTCAGAATATTTGTGTGATGGAAAGATGACTTATTTCTGACTGTAGTGCTTCTCAGGCTGGTTGCTATTATAGTTGTCATTAAAATAAAATTCAGTTTCCATCACAAGCTATTGATCTCAGCTTGGCGGAGAGGCAGGTTTCAGTGCCTGGCCACAGGAGAGGAAGGGTTTGTAAGCACAGGCTCTTCCGTGTGTATTCCTGGGAATTCCTTCCCCTTTCATCTGTGCTGGGGTGTCTCCTGCCTGGAGCTGACAGCCTTCCACAGGTGTGTGCTCAGAGCCTCTCATTTCTGGGTGGCCACAGAGGCAGTGTGTGAGCTGTCCTGCCCGGAGGAGCCTTGCTGGGGGCCATTCCCCACCTGCAATGCTGCTCCTGTCGGGGGGCAGCTGGAGAAGATGTGCTGTGCCCCAGCAGAGGCTCAGGCCAGCCTGGCACACCAGTGCCAGCAGACCTGTGCCCTCTGCAGCTGCTGCCCCGAGCTCATCCAGCCCCATCCGAGCACATCTGCTCAGACCTCCCAGATGTTGGCTCCTGGTTCCCTGGGTGGAGCTGAGCTGTTCCAGGTGTAAATGCACTGTCTGGAGGTTGGAATGCCTGGCTGGCTTTGTGCTGGAGTGGCTGATGCTGAGCTGCATTTCCCTTTCTGCCCCTGAATAAGCTTCTCTTGGGGACGGCGAGCAAGACTGCTGTGGCAATTTGAGCAGCTGGGCTCCTGGGACAGTTCCTTTCAGCAGAGAATTGCCTATAATCGGGCCCTCAGCTCTGAGGAGAGTGAATTTGATTTTATAAGGTTGTGCAGAGTTGTCCTACAAACAGCTTGGAAAGTTACTTAAGAACTTCAGGGGAAGTTCTTAAGTATATGTGTGTACACACAGTGACATTTCTAGTGTGATTGACAATGAGAGAAATTATAGATTTAGGTTGATGCAGCAATATTTTTTTGATATAAAACTAAAGGCATAAAGGTCAAATAGCTACAATATTTCTTCAGTTTTAAAAACTTGGAGGAGTGGGGTTGTTTTTTTGTTTTTTAGATGTATTGATAAAATGCCTCTCAGAAAGGCACAGTAGAACTTGCAGTCATAAGACCTTAAGGTCGTGGTTTTCTTGCTTGAAAAACAACTTCATGCGTGGTACAAGCTCGTGAGTGTCCCCAGTCCTCCCTGTTTCCATGGAAGTGCTGTAGTGTTTGAGGCCAGGCCTCCACAGGGACTGCCCTTGCTGGGGGTTTGTCTGTCACCTCTCCCTTCCCCTGCTCCCTGTCACAGCATAAAGGAAAGATGGAGTTGGTCTTTTCAGAGACCGAAGTACGAAGGAAGTGGAAAGGGGGATACCATGTGTACACACCAATAAAGGCTGTCATGGTGGGAATCTTCAGGATTCCCTTTCCAGAAGAACTTGTGGGAAACTGCAGGTGTTGGACTTGTGTACAATGAGCCCTTGGATGTGGCAGGTACATCCAAAATCTGTGCGTGGAGTGTTTGTGTCCAGAGCCGTGTGTGGGATGTCCCCACGCTGAGTGTGCTGCAGGCAAAGTGCTCTGGGAGTGGCTTCAGGTTTCGGCTGGGAAGGGACCTCAAAGCCCTTCCAGTGCCACCCCCTGCCATGGGCAGGGACACCTCCCACTGTCCCAGGCTGCTCCAGCCTGCCCTTGGACACTCCCAGGGATCCAGGGGCAGCCATTCCCAGGGATCCAGGGGCAGCCACAGCTTCTCTGGGCACGCTGTGCCAGGGCCTGCCCACCATGGCAGAAACACTTGTCCCGCCTTGGGACAGTCCAGCCTGAGAACATGTTTGTGTGTGGGGGGGAGTTCAGTGGAGTGCCCTGTGATGTGTGTCGTGTGCTGACAAACTCTGGGGATGAGGACAAACCCCAGGATGGGGAGCTGCCCTGGCTCCCTGTTCCTGCCCCGGAGCTGCCCCTGCTGCGCTGTGAACCCGCTGGTGTTCCGCTGTTGGCACAGAACTGCACACAGTGCCAGCCTCTGCCCTGGGCTGTAGTGGTGCTGGTGTGTTGTCTGGAGACTGCTGGGGCAATCTGTGCCCTGGGCAAAGGTGTCCCCATGTCCAGAGGGCCCCTCCGATGTGTCCGACACAAGCCCTGCAGGCCAGGGCAGATGCAGTTAGGTTGTGCCTGCTTAAGATTCAGGTCAGCCCCATGCAAATCTTTCATTCAGGATCCGAACACTGGGTCTATTAAGAATTTGCCTGACCCACATAGGGCTGGTTTTAAACCCCCTAGGGCTGGATGGTGAAGTGCTGCACTGCTTTGGAGCTGCTTCATCCTGTCCCTGTCTGCGCTGCTGCTTCTCCCAGAGGGACCCTGCATCCTGAGCAGCCACCATCGCAGGGTAGGACAGGCTGTGCTGGTGCACAGTTCCCAGCTGGAAAGCAGGATGGAGCTCCCTTAGGCTAATGGGGTCATGCCAGTGGTTGGCTGGGGTGGGAGGGGAACAGTTCTGCCGTGGTGTTGGGGTGAGGATTTGGTGGCCCTGTGGCCGAGGACAGGGTGCTCCTGGTCTGCCTTTGCTGTGGTGTCACGAGCACTTGTCACAGGCAGGATTGTCACCGGGGAGGTGTGTACAAATCTGCTCAGATCAGAATAACATTTCATTGTTCAGCTTCCACAGCAAACACCGGAGCACTCCAGCTTGCTTCTGTCTAGACTTTGTTTAGAAATTATTAATATTGCACTGAAAATTACTAATTAAGGCATCGCTGCCCTTAATTTCAACTTGTCACAACATTGTCATTAGTTTCTGCAAATGGTCTATTCTGTGCAGCCCAGATCCTGACATGGTAAATCTGCCGATTAATTTTTATCTTTTCTTCCAGTAAAAAATGGCATTTCAGAAGGCAGTGAAAGGAACTGCTCTCATTG
This sequence comes from Pitta sordida, assembly GCA_013390025.1. Lineage (NCBI taxonomy): Eukaryota > Metazoa > Chordata > Aves > Passeriformes > Pittidae > Pitta > Pitta sordida. The sequence continues at coordinate 184,858 of WEKX01011948.1, forward strand.
GAGGAGGTGCCATAGCAACAGTTTTTGGCCTCTCTCAATTTTCTCAGTATAGAAACAAACACGTAAGTATTAATTATGATTTCTGATAAAATATGAAACTTAAAATCTGTCAGAGCGTATGTCGGGCTCACAGGAATAGTTTTCTTTGGGGAGGGTGCCAAGAGCCTCTCAGCTTGGTTTGGCTGATCTGGGGGTGGCATCAAAGGCTGCTTCTCTGTCGTGGGTCTGTAGCTGGTGGGGAAGTGTGGTGTAAATCAGTTTTTCATGGTTAAAAAAGGACCTTTGGGTGCCACCGGGGGTTTCACTGAGTTGTAGGAGGAGTGGAAAGTCCTGGTGGAAGCATAAGCACCGAGTCTGGACTGTTTTCAAGCTTAGAAGGTGGAAGTGAAACCACTCTGAGTATCTCAGCTTGGGAACAGTCGTGGTGCCACCTCCTGTCGAGTGTGTGAGGCTGGAAAGAGTTTGGAGCAGGATGTGTGCCCAGGGGGTGGGTGGGCTGGCTCCTGCGTCCCTGCTGGGCACGGCCCAGGCACTGGAGAGCTCGGGGTCACTGCAGGGCTGTGCTCCAGGGACGTGCAGCACACCCAGAGAGTTCCTCAGCAGGGAGGGAAGATGCGGGAGACCTGCAGCACATCCCAGTGTCAGGTCATGGCTATTGTGGGAATACGACGCTGGGATATCTGCTCCCCACACAGGGTCGGGGTGCCTGTGCTCTTTAACTCCCTTCTCCACCACAGAACCAAGGCTTGGGTGGGTTGGAAAAGCCCTCCAAGACCTCCAGATCCAACCATTCCCCCAGCCACCACTAACCCGTGTGCCCAGGTGCCACATCCACATGGCCTTTAAATCATCTTCTGCCCATTTCTGTGGGGAGGAGGAGGAGGAGCAGCTGGGAGTGAGATGAGTCATTTCTGGGGAGCCTTGCTGGGAACTGGGTAAGCCAGGATCCTTATGGCTTCAAAATAAACCCCAGCCTTCCGAGTGAGCCCCCCATCGGACTTCCTGCCTTGCTCTGGGCTGATAGTGCTGGGGGAAGCTGTCTCCAGAGCCTTTGTCCCAGGGTTTTACAATCTGCCTTCGTTACTGCCTGCCTCAAATTTTAGGACTTTAAATAAGAGGAGCTGGAAGGAAAAAGTCACCCGGAGAACTCACTTGTTGCATGTGCAGTGTACCAGAATTCAAGGAATTCCAGTTTTTGTGGGAATGGGGCTGGCCATGATGAACTTCCAGAGACAGACTGAACCCCCAGGGTTTTACAGAATGTGTTCATGGTGCCAAAATGGCAGAAACACTTGTCCCCAGTTTCTGAACCTGGTCCGTGGGATCTGTCAGCAAAGCATCTGGACATTCCCAACATCTGGGTGGGCACATGGATCTGTGGAGCACAGGGCCTCGTGTCGTGCTGTTCTCACATGCCCACTGCCCACGGGATGTCCCCCAGCCTGTGCCAGGGAGGAATTCCTTCCTCAGGGGAAATCCAGCCTGGGAACATGTCCCTGTGTACCAGCACGTAGAGGGTGGCCCTGGCTGTGTGTGTCGGGTTTCCTGACCCCACACAGCTCCTGCTGAGCCAAGGGAGATGGGGACACGTGTTGACGTGACAGAAGGGTGGCTGGATTTAACCCAGGAGCTGATGGATGGGTGTTACACTCGGGTGTCTTCTCCAGTAACCCGATCCCTGGGATAGTCACTGAATTCATAGGCTGGGTGAGCATGGGGGGTGTGTGAGGGAATAAACAGGAGTGACAAGGCGAACTTTGTTCAGTGAACACCCAGGAGTGGAGCTTTCCCGTGGAATATCCATTCCCAGGCTGGTGCAGCCTCGCTGGCCTGTGCTGCTGAGGGCAGTGCAGGGGCTGAGGAGACTGAGCCCTCCAGAACTGCTCCTGGGGAAAGCAAAATGTGCATAGGCTGATACTTTCTCAGTGTTACCACTGTAAATGTAACCTTCTTGTTGTCTAGAGAAGCTGTGGCTGCCCCTGGATCCCTGGGAGTGTCCAAGGGCAGGTTGGACATGCCTTGGAGCAGCTTGGGATAGTGGGAGGTGTCCCTGCCCATTGCAGGGGGTGGAACTGGATGGGCTTTAAGGCTTTTTCCACCCTTAACCATTGTGTGATTCCAGGATTTGGCCCAAACACTCGCCCCCTGAATGGCCCAGGGGACACAGGGCCTTTGCTGCTGTTTGACCAGCACAAGTGGTGGCAGAGCACTGGATGCACCAGCTCCTCTTGTTTCCTGGCTGAGTGGCTGAATTCTTGTTTTTTGGGGTCAGTATTTAATGCCCTGCCCTCAGCAGGCTGGTGCCAAGTGGGATGGGGTGCTCTTGGATATGCCAAGTGGAGTTGGAGAGCACTGATGGCTTTTCTTGCCCTCCCTCCCCTGCTCACTAAGGGCAGAGGCACTGCTTTGTCTGGAGGTGTGAGACATTGCTGTCCTTCCCCAGCCCTGCCCTTCCCGGGGTGTCAGGGCACTGCTGGTCAGCAGGAATTGCTCAGCAGGGTGAATCCAATAGTGTGATAATATGATAATGCTTTGGGGTGTTTTAATTACTTTATTTTTTTGTTTAAGTGAATAAGGATGATGAATTTGACTCTGCAAACCTACCTGGAGATTTACAGTCCCAAATTAACGAGAGCACTGGCTTATGGATTACTAGATCACTTTATAACTTGATGATTAAATTCCAACTGCCAAACTAAATTCCTCTCGCTAAGAGCGTAATCAAAACCATTCAGGGAACTCTTGCCTGAGAAATTGTAGATATAAACAGCAATTGCTTATTTCAGTAAACACACTTGTTCACTGCCAAACTAATCACGTTACTGCAGATGGAATCCCTGTGTGCAGCTTTTCTTTACTCCCCCATTTAATTGACAGCAAGATGCATCATATCTATATCAATTCCTGGTGCTAATCACTCTGCTTATATTCCAGGGCTAATCTCCAGGCTCTGGCTACACCAGGGGCTGGATGCTGGGGGCTCTGCTCTGGTTCTGCTATGAGCCATTTGTTGTAAATAATGTGTTTCCAACCAAACCGAGACGCAGAGTCAAACCCAACTGATGCCAGGACTTCTGAATTTGGCTTCTCTGGTGCTCTCTTATTTTCCTGAAGTTATGTTCTGTGCTTGGAAAGCTGTCTGGAGGCAGTGCAAAGGGAGTTTGGAGCTGGGGATTTTCCCCTCTCTAAAGCTCAGAGAAGTTGAGGACACGTGGCTGAAACTGAACCTGGGTGTTCCCAGTCGTCCTGATTTCAGCTTGTCACTGCTGGCTCGGAGTCACGGGCTGGTATTTAGGGAAGCTGCAAAGTTGGCAGCTCTGAGATAGAGAATCAGGTTTCCCAGAGAAGCTGTGGCTGCCCCTGGATCCCTGGAAATGTCTAAGGGCAGGTTGGAGCAGCCTGGGACAGTGGGACATGTCCCTGCCCATGGAATGGGATGGAACTGGATGGGCTTTAAGGTCCTTTCCAACCCAGTCAGTCATTCCATGATTCTGTGATATGTCCCTGCCATCGTTTAGGGGATCCAGGTTTGCAGCAGTGCTGGAGAGGACGGGGCTGGGGACAGAGTGGGGCACGAGGCAGCAATAGGTGAGGATGGACAGAAATCCATGGCCCGGAGAAGATGGTGGGAGCTCAATTTCTTTGAAGTGCCCAGACTTTGTCCCTCAGCCCGTGATCTTTGCCAGCAGCCACATGTTGGTGTGTAAACACGGGAGAGAGAGGGGAGACTAATGGGGAGGCCCATCAGGATTCACCTCTGCTTCCCTGCCCTGTGTGTGCCGGGAGCTGGGCTCTGCTCAGGGCTGAGCTGCCCTTAAACAGCTCCTGAGGAGGAGCCCTTGGTTCCGGTGCCTGCAGTGGGTGTCACACCTGGGCACAGCTCTGGGGGCTGGCAGGGGACGCTGTGGCCCAGGTGGAGCTGTGGCCATGGAAGGGATCCCGTAGGAACCACGAGCACCGTGCTTGGGGAAAACAGAGGTTGTGCTGGGAATTGCCAGACTTTGGGTGTGCCAAAGCTGAATTGTCCCTTTATTTCTGCGGAGATACAAGTCATAGAATCGTTATGGAATCCCTGACTGGTTTGGGTAAGAAGGGACCTCAAAGCCCATCCAGTGCCACTCCTTGTCACAGGCAGGGACACTTCCCACTGTCCCAGGCTGCTCCAACCTGCCCTTGGACACTCCCAGGGATCCAGAGATCACAGCTTCTCTGCCCAACCTGGGCCAGGAATTCCTGCCCAATCTCCCATGTCTCCCTGCCCTCTGGCAGTGGGAAGCCATTCCCCGTGTCCTGTCCCTCCAGCCCTTGTCCCCAGTCCCTCTCCAGCTCTCCTGGAGCCCCTTTAGGCTCTGGAATGTTCTCCAAGCTCTCCCTGGATCCTTCCCTTCTCCAGGTGAACATTCCCAGCTCTCCCAGCCTGGCTCCAGCCCTTGGAGCATCTCCGTGGCCTCCTCTGGACTTGTTAACCCCTCGATAGGGATGAATCCCTCAGTCTCCAGCCCGGTGACAGAGGTTGCTGCTGTCCTGTGATGTGTATGAGCTACGTGCAGTTTAGTCAATATAGTCCATGGACGCAGGACTAAATCCACTTTAGTACAGTGGTAAGTGTCCCCACCTGGTGTGTGGGAGACCCGGGTTCGATTCCCGCCAGGGAGACAGTGTTAAGAGTTGGACTCGATGATCCTTGTGGGTCCCTTCCAACTCAGAATATTCTGTGATTCTGTGACAAACTGGATCATTAATTATCATTTGAATATTCATTTCTTGGGATATGGCTACTAGTTAAGAGATGTTATATCTTCAGCTGTACAGCAGTGGGAGGAACACAGAAATAAAGCATTTAAACGGTGATTCTGCTGAAGAATGAGCAAATAGTTCAGAACAAAAATGTTTAGGTTGCATGCACCATATAATCTGAATTCAGGCTTTCTGTGCTTGGCTGGAAAGGAGTGTTTTGGCTTGTCATTTGAATTCTTATTGGTCTGCTCTTTCCTGCCTGAGAGATCTGGACACAAGCTCTTCTGCATCAGTTAAGTTCCATTTGGACTAGAGACTGGGTTGTGCTCAGACCATAGGTTATAGGTTAAGCAGGTTTTTCTGCTGTTGAAAGTCTTTACAATATTTGAAAACGTTAATTCTTAATTTCCTGTTTGTTTATTTTTTTCTGAATCAGCCAATTTGTTCTTCTGTTGTGGAAAACTTGAGTCCTCTGGGCCTTAGAAATGGTTCTGAGAGGAATTCAGTGTCAGGGGCGATGGGGAGTGAGGAAAATCTGGTGGCCTGTGTGGTGTGGCACCCAGTTCAGCTTTGTGAACACCTGGTTAATGGCACTGTGCAAATAACCAGTATTACATACAAAATGTGTTTTCAGCTCTACTTCTACTGGGATGGACTTTGGGAGAGAGTTGGGAGCCCAAACACGTGTCTGTTTATTAAAATACTTGTGTATACTTGTTTATTAAAATAATAGTAATTATAATAATAAATATTAATAATATTAATAATAGCATTCTGTGACATTTGACTGTCCCTAGAAATAATCCCTGCAGACAGTGGCACTCGAGGGCACCATTACTTTGAGGTAGACAAGGTGAAGTAAACGTGTGGTAACCCTTTATGGTTTTCCTGCTGTTTGTTCCTCAGTGTTTTGATACAATATGATTAGATCTGGGGGGAGTGACAGGGAATATGTGAGTTTTACCTTTCTGGCTCTAAGGAAGGCTGTGATTTGAGGGTTGTGTGTGTCCCCACATGTTCAGGCACACCACAAACCCAGGGGGCTGTGCTGGATCTTTGCAGGGTGCCTTGGCGCAGGTTCAGGCTGCAGAAGTTGTTCCAGTGAAGAACCATCTCCCCACGAGAGAGCAGCAGATTGTGGCCCTGCAGAGCAGCGGGGAATTCGATGTCCTGGTCATCGGAGGAGGAGCGACGGGCTGTGGCTGTGCCCTGGATGCAGCCACCAGAGGTACAGCCTTGTGGGTTGGATGGCAGGCTTATTCTTTATTTTAGAGATATATATATAGATATTTACTTTCCAAAGTACCTGCAGAGAGAGGAGGTGTGCCCTGAGTGCCCTGAAGCAGGACACCAGTGCCCACTGTGTGCCATCCTCCTCACACAGAGTTAAAAATGGGAATAAATCGCTTTGTGAGTTTAATGGGATTAGATGTGCAGGGACATGGGGAACCTGTGCCTGCATCAGCTCCTGTTCTGTTAAAATGTTAAAATTCCCCCAGAATACCACGTTTTTATCCAAAAAACTACGTGAAAGATTCGTGAGGAGAGTTTATCTTGGGACGTGTTCTCTCAGTTATTTCAGCACAGCCAGTCAGTGAGACAGAACCAAACTCCCTTAATTTCTGTGTCCATAGACTTTGTTCCTGGAGTTGAAACTAAAATGGGGAACAACCCAGTCTAAAACACAGTAGAGAGCCCTAAAGTTCTTCAGGTTCTTTAAGCTGTAGTTACAACCAGAAACAGAGGCAAAACCAGACTCCAGGAGTTTGATTTCAGTTGGATTTGGAAAACACTTGTCCAGAAGGTGTGATAATGTGATGAAGCACTGGGGAGATCCACCCAAACTCCAGCCTGGTTGTTACATTTAATAACGGGACAAACCAGAACTTGGGATGTTTTCTCTCCAGCCCCTGCTGTGCTGTGGCAGAAACTGCTGTTGTAATGCAGACAGAATATTCCAGGTGATGTCTGTTCGTCTTTCTCTTGGATATTCTGACTCCATCAGTAGATTTCTGAGGTGTGAAATATTCCCAGGCATTTGGTTAATGAGTTGTTTCTCGTTGCTGCTCGTTCATGGAACTTGCTCTTTTTTTATCTGTTTGCTTTGCTTAACAACAGATTTTGCTTTTCGTGTGTTGGATAAATCTTCACCAAATTATTTCTGATTTTCTCTTCAGTCGCATTTGGCAGGATTAAATTGCTCTGATCTTTGGAAGTTACCTGTAATATGTAATTAGATTTTATTTTTTTTAAGGACATAGAAGTTTTGGGAGACCAAGAGATGTTAAAGCAAAGGTGCCAGTTGTGCCCCTCTCTGGAATGATGTCGGGTTGTTGGTGCAGGAGGGGCAGAGCTCTTACCAGTGCCCATAAACCCTCTGTCCTGCTTGCACTCCTTTGCTTGTGGGGAGCCTGGCCCTTGTAATGTGCCGAAATGCCTTTCCATTGTGAAATACCCAGCTTTTAGTGTGCTTCTGTTTAAGTTCTGGTCTGACTTTTCCCTCAGGAAGGAGGCTAAAATTTTTCATTACAATATAGACAGTGCGCTACACTTTGAATACAAATTTATCCATGTACAGAGTAATTTTTCCTTGTGATTGTCTCTACCCTGGAGAAGTGTCTTTAATGAATTACATACAAATTGTGTAATTTAAGAAGTTAATTTGGTTTTCTGGTAACACAGGACTGAAAACAGCCCTTCTAGAACGAGATGATTTCTCCTCGGGGACCAGCAGCAGGAGCACTAAATTGATCCACGGAGGGGTGAGGTACCTGCAGAAGGCCATCATGAAGCTGGACCTGGAGCAGGTAATTGTTTGTGCTGGTGGCACCTTCCCTGGCCCTGTTCAATCCAGCTCTCTGATGGATTTTTTCACTGCCTGACTGTTATTTTCCACAGCCCTGGGCATGGGAGGTGTGTTCTCCAGGGGAGCTCTCCAGGCTTGCTCAGCCCTTGGGTGGGCAGTGTGATGACCAGGCCTGTGGGTCTGGGGGAAAGGAGGCAGAGACAGGGCTCATCTCGGAATAAAAGAAGCTTTTTACCAGAATTTTGGGGGAATGAGTCCTGGAGTAGGGAAAGAAAATACACTAAAGGAGTGAGCTAATTTAATACTGTAAATTAATGGTTTATTTTGGAATAGGTAAAATGATGGTAAATGAGTGATTTATTTTTAGCATGGGGAAAGAAAATATGATAAATGAGTGATAACAAATAAATGATTTTGCGGATTCTTGTGTGGATGGAAGCCTGATATTCCTGCTCTGAGGAATTGTCTGCCCACTGAAACCTCTCGGAGTGTGTTTTGGTGGTTGTGACGCTGCTGCAGAAAAGGTGATTTTGGGGTGAAAGCATCTAACCCATACAGTTATCCAGCTGGCAAAACCCACCTTTTTTGCCAAAGAACAGCTTCCTATCGATGCCCATTGATTGGTTTGGAGAAGAACTCCTTCTGCATTTGCAGCTTGGAGTTGGGGTGGGATTAACTGCGGGAACTGGCAGGGAAGCTGTGCCATGGGGTGAGTCCCAGCCCTCCTGAGGGGACAGGTGTGTCAGGGGCTTACCCAGCTGTGTTTGTTGGAACTGGGACGTGGGGACAGCGTGCCAGGGCCTCACCCAGCTGTGTTTCCAGTACAGGATGGTGAAGGAGGCGCTGGAGGAGCGTGCACACCTGCTGCAGAGTGCCCCACACCTCTCTGCCCCGCTGCCCATCATGCTGCCCATCTACAAGTAAGCTCTGCTGGGTCACCTCTCCTCCTCCTGGGCTCCCAACGGGAAAACCACGTCCCTGGGGAGGTCTGCAGGCCCCTCTTGCCAAGGCCGTGCCAGGCCATGTCCTGCAGCAGGTGAGATGTCACTGCAGTGCAGGAACGTGAAGTTCTCCTCATGCTGTGAGGTGCAGCTCTTCAGTGCCCTTCCAGCACCTCAGCTGGGAGCAGCTGCTGTTCCCTGGGTGTATTTGCTGCCCTTTCAATACGCCTCTGTCCTCACCCCACCCCACAGTGTTCTCAGCCATGTGCTGTTCAGTCTGTGTGACCATGGCATGGTTGGGAACAGCTTCCTTCTCCTCTGACAAAGACTCCAGGTGCTTTGGGTTAGGTTTGCAGATCTCAAAGAACAGTCACTCACTGGAACAGGCTCCTTAGAGCAAGCAGGTCCTGCTCAATGATCTTAATTTTATTAAGATCATTCCTGTCTTTATTATTCTTGTCTTGGTGGAAGGGGCTTGTAACAGCTGGAGCTCACACATGTCAGTGGTCAGCTGCATTGATGTGGTCCTGATGTACAAAAAGCCAGTTTAATTCTGGAGCAAACAAAGCCTCTGTTGAAAACAGCAGCAAACAATGTATAAATCTTGAGCATTTACATTATATTGTGGTACCACAAGCCTGTATGGTGGCACAGGGTAAAACTGGTGTGAGACACTTCTTCAGCTTGTGCTTTTAAATCCTTTATTTTTATTTTCTCTCACTCCGTGGGTACTTCCTCTCCTCAGGTGGTGGCAGCTGCCATACTACTGGATTGGAATAAAACTCTATGACCTGGTGGCAGGAAGCCAGTGCCTGAAGAGCAGTTATGTCCTCACCAAGTCCAGGGCCCTGGAGCTCTTCCCGATGCTGCGCAAGGACAAGCTGGTGGGAGCCATTGTCTACTACGATGGTATGTGAGCCCTGTGCTGCCAGGTTTGGGGGCACAAACATGGGGGTGAGGCTGGAGACCCTCTACAGCGAGGCTCTGCAGCCTGAAGGATCCTGCTTGCCTCTTAAGCATTAATTTGGTGGATAAATGACATTTTTCATGACAATAACTTACTGGATGTGGGAGAAAAGTTATTGGTTTTCCTGGCTAGGGGTGTAGTGCTGTGTGGAAGTGTTGTGGTGATTCCCTACAACTTCCCAGCTCTGCACTTGTTGCACTTCCTCGGAGGAAGCAGTCAGGAGAATGTGGTGGTTCCAGCCGTGTCAGATGGTTTGCTGTGGCACTTCCCCTGCGCAGAGATTCCAGCCCTGCCTGGATGGTCTGGCTGTGCTTCTCACCCTGGCTTGAATCAATTAGTTTCTGTGTCACCTGTAACATCATTTGCTCTGCAGAAACAGCATTTGTGGTAATTGCAGTCAAACACTAGAGATGGCCACAAGACATGAGTGGGTTTTGTTAAAAACCCTTTAAATAACAGGTTATAAGTTCCTGAGAGGGAAAGTTCCTGGAGGGTGGACTGGCTTCTGTAGCGGGGATTTAAAGGATAGACTTGATCTTTAGTTATCTCTGGAGGTGGCTGCATCTTGCCTGCCTTGTTTTTAAGGTCTGGAGGAAATAAGGGATTTAGGAGAAGCGAAATTGGCCCTGGGATGACGTGGTGGGGTTTGTACACAGTACCAGGAGCTGCTGTGGACACAGAGAAGGAATTCAGGTTTCTTTATTCCTTACCACAAGCTGTCCCTCAGCCTGTGCCAGGGATGCCAGGAGTGTGCCAGAAGAAGGCAGTGGTTCTCTTGGACAAATAATGACTTTGATTAGGTGTAATAAATGTGAAGATTCAGCACCCAGATGCCACGTGGGCTTTGATGGCAAACACCAGGCAGGGCTCTGAGGGATGTCTGGACATGTTTTGGTGCCATCCCGACACAAAACAAACCCACACTCTCAGTATTGCAAAGGAAGAAGAGTAAAGTAGAAAAAAAAATGTGAATCTTGCCTTATTTTGATTTCTCTCTAGGATCCAGCTTACTTATTAGGCAGAATGTAAGGAAGTGGTGGTTTGCAGTGAAAGGAATTTGAAAAACCTCCCAAAGCTCCACCAGACCTCCTTTCCCCTGAAGAATAAAGGGGTTCTGAAGGCCTAAAGGGTGGGATTTGTGAGTTGCTAATGCACATCTGGATGCCTTGGGGCTGCAGAATGAAGACTTTGGCACTACAATGTTAAACCAGTTCTTGATGTGTCAGATTTCAGCTCTGGTTTGTCTGCAGTGGGTCAGCCCGTGGGGCAGGTGGGGTTACAGCACATGAACTCCTTTATCCTCAGCAATTAACATCTCCACTGGCCACTGGGGATTTGCTTTAAGTCATAACGTTTCAGCAAGCACCCTTTGCATCTTGATTTTTATTATTATTTGGTATTATACTTATTATTATTATTGAATTTTAATGCCATACTGTCACACCCAAAGTCCAGAGGAATGAAGGACAAAGGAAAAGGGGATTGAATTGAAAGCAGGGAAGGGATAAGATGGAATTAAACTAATTTTAGTTCTTTCAGAATGATTAGTCATAAAATAGGGCACTAAAATATGGCAAAGGAAAAAACCCAAGTCTTAAAGTCAGTGATACCTTTCTCCTCCCGTCCATCCCTTCTCTCTTCCCTAAAGAACGAATCAATAAATTGGTCTGAGGTGATTCTGTAAGTGCAGTAAAATGTAGTTTTCCCCTGTTTTCTGGCTTCCCTGTGTCCCTGTAGTTGTTACAGCACGTCTGTTAATGAGCACAGTGTTGGTCCCCAGCACCGAAGGGAAGAATTAAATCCCTTTCCTGAGCGAATGTTTGTGTGCTGAGCCCTGCCCAGCTGTGCTCCCTGATCTCCCTGTGCAGGGGGAGGCCCGGGAATGCTCTTTGTGTGCCTCTGGAATCAGGGATGGGTTCACAGCCATCCCTAATTCAGGAGCACCTTGAGTACCAGCAAGAGCACATCCCAGCCTTGTCCAGGGGCTATTCCTGCTCTGCCAGAGCATATGTTGGATGTTAGCCGGGGTGTACACAGCGTGTCCTATTTATTCAAGGTTTGCTCGGAAGCCACAACTCCCAAGTTTGTTTCTTAGGGGGACATGTCAGGCTGCATTTAGCGCTGGCTGCCGTGAGGATACTCCTGGACAGCAAAAAGGCAACGTTTTGGGGGGGGAGCAGGCGGCTGCTATGTGAGCAGGGATCTGTCACATCCACTTAGGGGCAGAGCCGGGCACCAGGCACGGGGCTCAGCGCCAGGGCAGGATTGTGCTGCAGTGCTTCAGAGGGAGGAATCCGGCTCCCTTGGAATCCCCTGGAGTGGGGAAAGCTGGGAAAAGCGCCCCAGAATTCCAAAAGCTGGCCAGGATGTGTCGGTGGGAGGTGTCCAGCAGTCCCAGCTGCCATGGTTGTCTGTGGGATGCATCAGTTTTACATCTCTCGGTGCTTGCACACTTCTTAAACATGTTTTGCCTTGTGAGTTGAGCCTCTGAGTGTATTAGGAAAATTAGTCTTCTGGAATCAGTCACAAATTTAATATTTTAGGGGTTTTCTGGATTTGTCTGGATTTTCTGCTGTTTCCTGAAAGCAGGAATTAACATACCCCACTTTTGGGACTTCACTGCCACACTTCGCTGTGCTTTGTTTAATGCCTTGTTGTACAAATTTCCAGTGTATTTACTGGGATGTAAGTGGCTGGCTTTTATTTTTTTACATTCTCAGGAGTTTTGTGTACACTCTCTGCTGCAATATTTTAATATGGAGGTTATTTAAAGGTAGAAGAAGCTTTGGCAGAGGATTTTGCTTTCCCTGTTCACAGCAAACCCCCTGAGAAATCCTTCCCAGGCACACGTGCACGTACACACACAAAAATCAATGCAAAAGAGTAGGGCATTCATTAAGCTGTCAAAAATGGAATAAATGCTTTTTTTTATTTAGGCTCTTGTAGCTATTTTTCCTAGGATTTGAGTGTGTCCTGAATTATGAAATGTTATAGCTTTATAATTCATGTTTGACAAATGGATATTTGGAGATGTTGAGCTGTAATAGGGGTATTACAGACAACTCTGTGGCTGTTTTTCCTTCCCAGGATATAAAAACTCTGACAGTTTGTCATTAAAAAGACTTTCCATGGGTGATTTTAAATACACAGCTCCTCATATTTCTTGGTGTTTCAAACCTGAGGCTGTATGGGTCAGAGAAGCCTTGCAGGCACTAACCATGGGTACAACCAGGGAAAAATACTCTGTGAATGCTCAATATCCCATTGTTTCCCAGTGTGATTTGACCCATGTTCTGTATAACAGAGCTGACAGTGAAATCCTGGAGGAAAGGGGCAGTCCGGGATGTGGGGAATGGAGAGGGGGAGGCTGGATGCCTCTGTGGGATGCAGGTACAAGGAGACACCACAGCAGCCAGGGTGTTTTCTGTGCTGGTGTTGGCACAAACACCAGTGGGGGTTCAGGATAACCAGGACTTCCCAGTTCCTGGTGCAGTGGGGGTTCAGGATAACCAGGACTTCCCAGTTCCTGGTGCAGTGGGGGTTCAGGATAACCAGGGCTTCCCAGTTCCTGGCGCAGTCCGTGGAGCTGCTGCTCCAGCTCTGCCGTGCTTTGTCCATCAAAGCCGGTTTTGCCCTTCTCCAAAGGGATAAAATCAATGGCCTGAACCAGCCACCTCTTTAACCCAGTTTTGCCTCTGTCAGAGGTGCGGCTCAGCCACGTCCCTGCAGGATGAGCCCTTTGCTCCCCACAAAAGGGCTGTGCATCCTGCCGGTGCTGCAGGCTCCTGCCCAAAAGCAGGCGGGTGGTGAGTGCATCCTGCTGTACCTGTAACAATTTAATTGTGTGAGTCAGCCCAGTCAAGCATCCCCGGCTCATGACTGGGAGACATGAAATTCATTGTCATTATTGTCCCTGTCATTTTGGATCATTATATCCTGCTGCAGAATTTTCCTCACTCCAGTGCTTTCGTACCTCCAGGAAGCAGGGATTATGGCTGAGGTTGGGGTGGGGGCAGGACTGTGAACTACATTTACCTCAGGGGAGCCACAGATTAAATTGGCTTTGCTTTCTGACTTGCCAGATTCATCTGTTTGTATGCTGTGGGTTTGAGGTTGGAAATGATGAATATTCCAGTGAATTCCGGGCCTCTCTCTTTTCTTTTTTTAATGCTCGCATAAGCAAAGGATGGGGTTTGTGTCCCTTAAGAAGTGATCAGGGAATAATTCTTCAGATCGCGTTACCGAAAAGATTTAAGATTATTCCTGAGCAAAACGCTGTTATTGGCACGTTGTGACACAAACATCTGAGTGGTCCCTGTGGTGTCGTGGCTTTTAGGGGAAGGAAAGGAGCTGGGCTGTGATCCAGGCGTGGTGTTTGATGGGAGCTCAGTGCTGGGCCGTCAGTAACAGGTGCCCTGCTCCCCGTGTGGCTGTGGGGACACCTGTACATGCCACTGCTCCCTGTGTCCCTCAGCGTGGGGCAGGAGCTGGGCTGGGGAGCTGCACTTCATCACCTTCACAGAGTCCTGCAATGATTTACATTGGAAAATCCCTCCCATCCCCTGGAGTCCACCCTGTGCCCCATCCCCACCTTGTCCCTGAGGGACATGGCCACTCCTGCCTTGGGCACCTCCAGGGATGTGACCCCAACCCTCCCTGGGCAGCCCCTGCCAAGGCCTCCCCACCCTTTCCAGGGACAAATCCCTCCTGATGTCCACCCTGAGCCTCCCCTGGCACAGCCTGAGGCCGTTCCCTCTCCTCCTGTCCCTTGTTCCCTGGGAGCAGAGCCCAGCTCCCACCTGGAGGAGCTTCTTGCCCACTCCAGCTCCCTGACAGGAGGTTTTAGCCAGGGAGAGGCCTTCTGCCATGTCTGAAGAGAAATGGCCTCAAGTTGTGCCTTTGCAGATTCAGATTAGGTTCCAGATATTTTTTTTTCACTGCAAGAGTGGCCAGGCTTTGGAATAAGTCGCCCAGGGGAGTGTTTAAGAGGAGCCTGGATGTGGCACTTCGGGACATGGTTTAGGGGTGATGACGATGGTGCTGTGCTGAGCTTTGGGGATGACTTTGAAGGCCTCCTCCACCCTTGATGGTTGTGTGATCCGTGGGAGCGGCCCTGCCTCTCTCCCGCTCTGACAGGGCATCGTGTCCCTGCGGCCACATCATGTCCCCCAGTGGGGCTCTGCTGTGGCCAAACACAGCACCCAGGGGCTGAGGAAGCCTTCACCGCCTCCCTCACGCCTGAGAATTACCCACAGTTTAGCCCCCGTGGAAGTTCTGCCCCGGTGGAAGGCGTCGGTGCCGCCGCCGTGTCCCCGGCTGGCGTGTGGCTCACGGTGACATTTTAGCGCTGTTTCCACAAACTGGCAGTGACAATGTTTGGTTTCATTTTAACACGGTGCTTTTCCTGCCGCTGACACGGCGGTCGCAGTGTTGTGACAAGTTGAAGGCTGATACAAAAGAAGTGGGAAACAGTGTAATTATAAAGCAGCCTCACGGACCCGGAATTCCAAGTTTTGTCTGTCACTGGGTGCGGTGGATATTGTGGCTTATTTTTGTGTTCTGGGATCTTGGTTTGAATAGGAATTTCAGGTTCTGTGCCATAATTTGGCAGCAGACCAGATCAGACATTCACAGGGTACGGGGATTTCTTTAAGAAATAGCTGGTGGTTTTCTTGTGGCATGTGTAGGTTTTTTTCCCGGGGGTATTTAGGTGTCTGTCGTCCTTCTCGCCTGCTCAGGCCTCTCTTCAGCAGCACAGGTGCCCCTGGGCACAGCAGAATTCCCTGTGCATTGCAGGAGCTGCAGGGCCAGCCTGGTGTGCTGTCACAACCCTCTGAGGAGGCCAGGAACAAAGATGGGAGTGCTGGGATGTCTGGGAGATTTCAGCAGATCCCACTGCAGTTCCACGTGGTTCAGAGAGCAAGAAATAGTGCAGGTCTGAGGGCATTGCAGTGACTTGTGACTCATGAGTCAAAGTGGACATTTCCCCTGAAATGATTCTGTTCGTGTTTGGGGAGGAGAACTTGCCCAGTCTCTCCCAGAGAATTCTGGAACAATTTTGAGTCACTCCAGCTGATTCATCTGCCTGAACTGGGCTCTATCCCCTTCTGTGTGCACGACAGCTGCTGGGTTCCTGCTTAATGTGTGTAATAAAGCTGTCCATGCAATTAAACACTTACTTAAAATCATAGGATGGAGGCAGTCCTGGTAACTGAGTTATGTGTAATTGTATATGTCTAATGTACATGGATAATTGTGTAACCGTTCATCAGCCTTAGATTTGGTGAGGTTTGGGTAAGGTTTGTGTGCACACAGTAAGAAAACTTTGAGCATGGAATGGTCTGCTTCCCTGTGTTGCTTTACTGTGTGCCTGCAGTTATCCAGTTCAGGGCTGGGGTAAGAATACCTCTTACAGGTGCATAAATACACTTGTTTTCACATAGATTCATGAATGTGAGTGCTTTGGGGGACTGTGGGTGTGGTTATTGTGGTCACACAGTAATATCTCCATCTTAAATGGGGATAATCAGATTTTGGGAATGGTCCAAGCCAAGGGACTGCCTTGGTGAGTTCACTTCAGAATTCCAGTGGAACTGACTCGCTGTGCTTTCAGGTCCCTTGCAGCCCAAATTATTCCAGATTCTGTGGATTGGTCCGACAGTCACAGTTGTCAGAGTGCCTCAGGACAGAACATACCAGAACTGCCTCGTTAACACTCTGGTTTCCACACAAGGCTCCTGAACCAGCCCCAAACAAACCTCCCCAGTCTGGGGGCTTTGTTTGCAGTGCCTGGCTGACGAAAATAAACCCGAGCACACACTGTGCACTCTGGGAGTGCCGAGGGAAACGCTCCCTGCTCAGGGCTGCAGAGAAATCAGCACCCGCTGCTGAGGAGCAAAAATAGAATTTTCCTAAATTGCACTAAAAGAAGAAGTTACAAACCAAATGGCATCACTGTTGGGCATAACGTGATGTAGGACACACTCACCCAAAATGTCTTTGCACACTAAATGCCCCCAGCAGTGTGGGCTGGAGGAGGTTAACCTTGGGGATTGCTTTTATTTTGGGTTTGGAGGGTCTCTGTACCTGGGGGGAGTTGGCATTTGATTGTAAAGTCAGAAAGGCTGAGATGCAGGATCTTTGCTTCATCCTTCCCTTTCTCTCTGGAGTGCTAAGGATCATCACTGTGATCTGCAGCTTAACCCTCTGCTCTGGGTGACAGGGACAGGACACAGGGAAGGGCTGGGGTTGTGTGACAGGGACAGGACACAGGGAAGGGCTGGGGTTGTGTCTGAGGGGAGGTTCAGGTGGGATCTCAGGGAAAGGTTCTTCCCCCAGAGGGTGGTTGGGCAGTGCCCAGGCTCCCCAGGGAATGGGCACTTCCCAAGGCTGCCAGAGCTCCAGAAGGGTTGGGATGATCCTCTGGGGACAGGGGGGGATTGTTGGGTGTCTGTGCAGGGCTTGGGGTTGGACTCAATAATCCTTGTGGGTCCCTTCCAGCTCAGGACGTTCTGATTCTCTGACCTGCTGTGGGACTTTAATGTAAAACATGCACATGTGAGTTGTAGGGCCTTAAACTAAAAAAGGAAGGCAAACCCCAGATATTCCTGGGTATAAACCATTGTCCTGTGACCCCATCTCTCCCAGACTGCTGCAGTGTTTTCTCCACAAGCGGTAAATTCCCAGGCTGGAGAGTCACACTTCATTCTTTTCAAATCCAGGCCTCTCCAGATCTCTGCTGTTCATGCCATGAAGTATTCAAGGACTCCACACTGTAGGTCACATCAATCTGAAGCCAGTGGGTTTTTCTACCAGTGTAGTTAATCAGGAGCTGGTTATTTCCCAGTCCTCTGCCTTGAAATACATTCCATGGGCGCTCAGTTCCTTTTGGACAGCTGGGAAGTGAGTAATAACTGTGGGGTTCTCATCAGAATAATGATGAGGGGGAAGTGGATGAGAGTTTTGAAGAAAGCAGGAAAATGTTTTGAACACAGTGGCCCAGATCCTGGAATGTGCTGAGCATGTCCTGAGCTCCCTCTGACTTCAGGAGGCTGAACAAAAGGCCAAGCAGCCTTTGGATTTGGGGCTTGCTAAACCGTGGTTACTTACAAGTTTGGTTTTGTAGAAATTACCTGTTTCCACATTATTTATTCTGCTGATTGGCTCCTCCGGATTGCTTTTGCTCTGGACAAATAAGTGACAATTCTGGGCAAACTTGCCAAATTTAAACAGTCAGAGTTGCCACAGACCAAAGCTAATATTGGCTGACACTGGATTGTGCTGCCTCTGTGTGATGTGTCTGTGCCACCCTGGGCACCAGCGGCGTGAACACACCCAGGGAGGATTGGGAGTCACCTCTGCAAGGAGAGAACAGATGCCCCAGTGCCGATGGGATGCCAGGGTTGGATTTCCAGGTACTCCTGCCCTGCTGGGTGACCCTGCCCAGCCCAGCCGTGTGGTGCCTGTGGGTCAGGCAGGGCTCAGACCCAGCACCACCACAGAGGGGGGATGTCTCCAGGGCACTGCGCCACTGAAACACCTCAACTTCAGGCCAGAGTAGCATTTCCTCAACTGCGGCATCACAGAATCACTGAGGTTGGAAAAGACCTCCAAGATCGAGTCCAACCTTTGGTCACCACATTGTCACCTAGACCAGAGCACTCAGTGCCAATCATTCCATTACTTGTCAGTGTCCTCATGTGGAAGCAGCTGCTGTACCACAGCTTGTCGCTGTCCTTTGTCCCTTTCCTGCCCCTCCACACGAGCTGTGCCTTCTCTTAACCCTGCCTTCAACTGGGGAGGCTTGTCTTGAGCCTCATAAGGTCATTTCTGCCTCCCTGCCACAGCTGGTGCATTTATGGAATGCTCAGTGGATGGTGTGTGTGTGATGGAGCATCCTCAACTCTCGCTGACATCTTGCTCAGTCGTTTTGCTGTTCTTTTTTTGCAGCAGATTCTGGGCTTTGTTTGCTGAGTGGAATTGGAGTTACTGTTTGTTTCTTCATCGGTGCTTTATCAAGCTGCCGTTCCTGTGCACTTGGTGTAACTTTTTTTCTCGCGTCTGAAGACGGATTGTGCTGCAGGGCCTGGGCTGGGTTGGAATGAGGGGCCTGGGGAGGGGCGGCGGTGCCTGCGAGGCCATTGATCCCATCTTTATAACTTTGCCCTTTTAGCTGGGGACGGATGATTTGCGCAGGGGTTGGAGACGGCGCAGGCAGAATCTGAAGGACCAAACTTTACATAAACCATTTGTACCAAACATTGGGGATGGTGGCAACATAAATCAACTACAGTATCTATTACGAATTTATCACTTTATCAGTATCGTCTGTGATAGGAGTGGTCCAAACAGGTGGGGAAGTGAACCTTACCTTGGGAAGTTCAGCGTGCTCAGAAATTCATTATTCAGGGCACACAGAGCCTGGCCCCTTCAATGTATAGTAATTCTTTCCAGCCAGCATCCAGGCCTCCAACTTCAGTGCAATAATAAATAGGAAAAGTCTCAGGTGAAGCCCGTATTTCAGAGTAATTAATCATCTTCCCCTCGCCGTCCCTCCGCCTCTCTCTTGGTTTTCTTTAATGAGGGAATTTCAGTAATAAATCTTTAACGATATATGTTAAGAATCCTTCATTAATTCCTGTTGACTTAGTTCTCTTTTTGGGGTGCTTTAATGTTGTATATCGGGAAGTTCAAAAGAATGTACAAGGGAAAACCAGTGAAATTTGACACGTTCTGGATGCTGAGTGTGGTGTGTTCGCCTGACAATCGGTTAGTAGCAGCTGGATCTTCAAAGGGATTCTTGGGTACAGGCACCGAGTTACAGCAGGATTATTAAGGGAAAGGGAGAGAAAGAAGTGGTTCATCTGCTCCCAGACGGAGGGGACTGGGCAGGAATTCTCAGTCCGAGGCAGGGCCTGTGGTGTGGGACGGCAGAGCCCCGTGGGGGCTGCGAACCCCCCGTCGGGGCGAGCATCCGTCAGGGCGATGGGATGTGACAGGGCCGCGTGTGACAGATGGGTTGTGACACGCTGCCGTGCCGCCCGCCCTGGCTGGGGGTGACGGGTGTCCTTGCGGTGCCTCCCTGCAGGACAGCACAACGACGCGCGGATGAACCTGGCCATCGCCCTCACGGCCGCCCGCTACGGCGCTGCCACCGCCAATTACACCGAGGTGCGGCACCTGCTCAAGAGCACCGACCCTGCCAGCGGGAAACTGAGGGTGTGTGGGGTGCGCTGCAGGGACGTCCTGACCGGTGAGTGGGACACCATGGGGGACATGGGTGTGTGGGGTGCGCTGCAGGGACGTCCTGACTGGTGAGTGGGACACCATGGGGGACACGGACAGGGGTGAGGGGTGCACTG
>WEKX01011948.1:204711-224318 GCA_013390025.1 Pitta sordida
GGGGTGCACTGCAGGGACGTCCTGACCAGTGAGTGGGACACCATGGGGGACACAGGCAGGGGTTAGGGGTGCGCTGCAGGGATGTCCTGACCGGTGAGTGGGACACCATGGGGGACACGGGCAGGGGTGAGGGGTGTGCTGCAGGGATGTCTTGACTGGTGAGTGGGACACCATGGGGGACACGGACAGGAGGAGCAGGGCCGTGCTGGTTGTGAGCATCAACGGTCCCACAGAGGAGCCATCTTTCCAGCCCGTGCCATCAGTGTCACTCAGCTTTAGCTTCTGTCACATTGCTCACTCAAATCCCAGTGTTTTGGCAGGGCAGACTCAGCTTTACATCCCAACCCTTCTGTCAGGCAAAGATGACATTGTGAAAGGCTCCGTGGTGCACAGGAATGATCCCACTTACGGAGTCTGTGGGGTGAGACTGAAACCTCTCTTCTTGAGAGGCAGATTTCAGCTGAGCAGCCTCCACCCCACCTGCCACATCTGCCCTTACGGATCAGCTGGAATTTCACTCTAAGACACTCTCTGTGAGCACAAAGTTAATTTCTGGAGCCCAGCCCAGCTGCTGTGTTCAGACACACAGGGTACCCTTTACAGTAGGTTGAGTTCATGGAGAGATTAATAACAGAGAGCGTCAGCGAGCAGGAAACAAATGGTGGCTGTGATTGATACTGTTTTCATTCACAGGGAAGGAATTTGATGTCAAAGCCAAGTGTGTTATCAATGCCACTGGACCTTTCACAGACTCCGTGCGCAAAATGGATGATGAGGAGGTGCCCAACATCTGCCAGCCCAGCGCAGGGGTGCACATTGTCATGCCTGGTTATTACAGGTAACGGGGCTCCCAGCCCTCACCGTGTGTAACAACATCTTTCACAGTCTCTGCTGCACAATAAATGAGCTCACAGGTGGCTTTGGTGGGGTTTGTGGTGCTTTGGAAGGCATGGTTTGGGTTTGGGGTTTATTTGTGTTTTTAAAGAGCGTTCTGGCACCGTGCCATTGAGAGGGACGATGTCATTTATTCAGAAGACACTGGAGTCTTGTGGTTTTTAGTTACAGCTCCCTGAGACAGGACTCCTGCTGAGGCAGAAGGCGTTTAGGCAGAGCATCCCCAGACTTGTGAAAGCACCTGTTTCAATAATGCCTTAGAGCTGTGTGTGCTGCCTGCCTGGTCACCCCCTCAGGGAAACAAGGAGCATATAAAACCTCCCAGAGAAGTCTCATGCAGAGTCTCTTGTCCTGTTGAATCACGGGATCACAGGATGGTTTGGGCTGGAAGGGACCTTAAAAATCATCTCATTACACTCCCTGCCTTCAGATATGAAACTCCCTGTGCAGTGACTCTGCCAGGGTACAGCTCAGCATAAACAGAAGTACAGAATAAATGACATGATGGGCAATATAGTAAGGAAAGCCATAGGCAACAGCAGTAGTTTAGAGTAACAATTAAACTCCGGCACTGCTGTGGCCACAAGCCCCCTGCCCGTCCCTGGGGGTCGTGGTGGTCAGGATGTGCCCCCTGAGCTGCCCTTATTCCAGGAGAGGCCCCCATGGCACTCTGCTCCCTGTGGAACCTGCTTTCCTCCCTGTTTGCTGTGCAAAGCCAAATCCCCTTCTCCCGCCTCAGCCTCGTCAGTTGGAACTCAAATATTACCTTGGCTTCCTGAAGTCATTAGCATCCTAATGGAAATTCTGCTTTATGGACTTAGCCCAGTTGTGTTGATACAGAGCCCTTGCAGCAGTGCCTCCCCCAGCAGCACCGTGCTCCTTGGAATAGGAATTCAGCCTTCCAGGGCACGTCAGGGTGTTCTGCTGGAGCTGCCCCAACACGACGTGACCCCTGACTAAAATCGAGGCATTTCTGGCCTGGTGTAAAATCACCCCTGCATTCTGCTCTGGTGAGGGGTTTTTGTGTCTTTCCCCCGTGAAAAAATGGGAAAATGACCTGATAGCTGCTTTAAAGGACTAAAAATGTGGAGAAATGGGCTGCAATCCCAGTCCCCTCCTATGCCAGGAGAAGGATGTGTGCGCTTGGCTTTATGGCCCTCTGCAAAAACATGGAGAGCTTTAAAACTTGGGCTCACTTTGGAAACTCCAAGTAGAAGATGGCCTGATACGCATTTATTTCTTCTGTAATGACCCAATAATTTTAATTGGAAATGTGGAGAATTCTTGCTCTCAGTGTTCCCCGGGGGATGTCAGCATGTGGGCACTACTTGCCTTGGAAAATAGGATGTGCCCACACGCTGCCTCCAGAGCCCAGCTGATTAGATCAAACCGCACTGCATTTCCTCGGAGTGGGATAGCTGAGAGCAGGGAACTGTCTGCTAAGTAGGAAATACTCGTGGGATTCAATCTGGGCTGTCTCAGGGCCTCTCCTGGTGCCAAGGAACACTCCTCAGCACAGGAGGGTTGGCATTTCCCCGTGCCCAGCCATGCAGGTTTTACAGAATTTGGACCCAGAGCCACAAAAATGAATTTTTTTTTTTAACATTTAGAGGTTTTTAGGTGTAAAGACAGTTAGGATTTTGTAAAACTAATGTTAACCTAATGCATTCTCTTCCCATGGGTTGATGTCCTTCATTAATAGTCCCAGAATTCCTCCCCTCGTTGGTGAGGCTTCCAGCCTGGAATGTGGCTGTGAGTGCAAGGCTTTTCCCTCTCCTTCCTCCTTTCCCTTTCCCTCTCCCTTCTGGCCAATTTCAGGTGTTTTGTATCTTGCCTGCATTTTCCTCTCTGCTCTGCATTCCAGATTTCAGGTTTGTCTGTTCCACCTGAATTCTTTTCCACTGAAAGTCGATTTTTTTTTTTATTAAGTCCATTTTTGGTGCCTTGGTCAAGTACTTCTTCAGCTGGGGATCCTCCATGGATCCAAGACTTTCCCTGTGTCTCCCAGACCATTTCTGCATAAAGGAATTCCTTTATGCTTCGTTTTTGCAATCCCGAGCCTTTAAAGAGAAATTTCACCGTGGCTGACATGTGCCTGCCTCCTTCTCCCATCCACTCTGGAATGGTGGGAATTGCTGCCTTACAAACCCTTGTTGTTTCACAGGTATTCCCGGCTCCAAGGCCAGTATTTGGGTGTAAAGATGTTGCTTTTTGATGCAAAACACCTTATTTTGCATTTGTTTGGGTGGCTCTTCAGTTATTGAAATAAGCTGGGAAAAGGACTGCGATGGGAGTGGAGAGAGGGGAGAGCTGGTATCAGGAAATAATTGGCATATGGAAAACCCTTTCATCCTTTCTCAGCACTTGCTGTGTAACCCAAACCACTTCAGCCCAGGGCTGCCCTGGAGAAACTTAGTTTGAAGTCTCTGTTTGTTCCTCTTCCGTATTTTTAACAGTTTTTATGACATCACGTTAAAAAAAAATCATAATTTTAAGAAAATGTCCATAAAGTTTCCGAATTCTAATACTGTCTATTGAACCTCTGATTTCCTCTGTCTCTAAATCAACAGCTTTTTCATTTTAAAAAGCAATCACTTGTCTGAGGTGATTTACCTTTCCCAAACCCGTGTTGACTTCCTCTATTAAACTGTACCTCTCCCTCTGTAGGCCTAAGCTGTCTTTAAATATCAGCTAAAAACGGTTCTAATATACATGCTAGGTCTGAAATTCTCAGCTCCTCTTCCAGCACTGCCAGATATTGCAGACTTCCCTTCAGTAATCAGTTTGGACTCACTGAAAATGGAATATTCAGAGATTGGGCTTGAACAGGTAATTCTCACCCGGGCAGGTCTGTGCTGTGTCAGGAGTTGTTGGAGTCCATTGAGTTATTCCCCTCTGAAGTCCCTAATTGCCACTCGAATCTCCAGGCTCTTTCCCCCTCCTCCAGCCCAGACACCCCTGACCTGACTGCAGGGGTTTTACAGGGACTCACAGCACCTGAAATGAAACCCAGCATCTGCCCTTTAGAATAAAAGGAACCAAAAAAGGGGCAGTTTCATGGTTTTTCTCTATAAAATCTGTTTACTTTGAGGTGTTTGTTTGGAATACAAACCATGAGGAGGTAGCTGGCTTTGTACCTGTGGGGTTTATTTTACATGAGACCAGAGAACACTTGAGACATGAACTGAAGTTTCCTGTCCAAAGAACTGCAGTTTCTCTTCCTTGCACTGAGCCGTTCTGTGGAAGCACTGGGAGAACTCATGAAAACCCTGAGTAGCAGCATCGTGTTAGTCTCTTTTGCCTTTTTCCCTCAAAGCACAGTTCCCCATCCAGGGATGCAGAACTGGGAGCTCTCAAATCGCTCGGGAGTCTGTGGGTGTTCCCGTGGCAGGTGGTGACAGACAGGGCTTGGTGTCACTGGAAGGACTCCTTAAATGTCCTCATTTCTCCTCTCTTCTCTCCTTTTTCTCTCCTTTGCCACCACTCACCCCTCCCACTCCACATTTATTGATGAGGCAGGCTGGAGGAGTCGCTGGGACGTTGCATGTCTTTCATTTTGTCCTCTCTTTAAGGTGCAAGTAATTGACACCTTGGATTAACAGTGTTTAATATTTATTGTTTTAAATTTCTTGTTCTGGACTTGGACACATCAGAACAACCAGGATTCTGTTCTCTCTTTCATTTGAATGGATTTGGAGATTAGGGAGAAATTCCCACCTCTGAGGGTGGGGAGGCCCTGGCACAGGTTGGGCAGAGAAGCTGTGGCTGCCCCTGGATCCCTGGGAGTGTCCCAGGGCAGGTTGGAGCGGCCTGGGACAGTGGGAGGTGTCCCTGCCCATGGCAGGGGTGGGACCTGGAGCATCTCTGAGGTCTGTTCCAAGCCAAAGCAGACTCTGAGTGCTCATTCTCTTGTTCATCCCACAGTAAGTTTCAAGTCACTGCAGATTTAAAGTCTCCAGATGTTTGTAGTATTTGAAATTCCAGTGCCCAGGGTTTTCCAGAGTGAACGGAGACAGGAGATGCCTGAATGCTCCATTGAAGTGATCTGCTCAGTTGCTCAGGAAATCAAATTATAGCAATTCCTGGGCATCACATCCAAGGCCTTGTGCCCCAAAGCTCCTGGGACTGCTGTTTAAAGGCAGGTCTTGGCCACAGGTGAAATCTCCTATTGATTTATGTATTAAAGCATTTGGCCTAAGCAGGAAGGTTGTGCCCCAATATTCCCCTGGGGCAGGAACAGCCCCCCAGGTGCTCCTGCCCCGCTTTGAACCACGTCCCTCTTTCCTTCCAGCCCTGACAACATGGGGCTGCTGGACCCGGCCACCAGCGACGGCAGAGTGATTTTCTTCCTGCCCTGGGAGAAGATGACGATTGCAGGGACCACGGACAGCCCCACGGACGTGACATCCCACCCCATCCCCACGGAGGAGGACATCAACTTCATCCTGAGCGAAGTGCGCAACTACCTGGGCGCGGACGTGGAAGGTAAACGGGGCAGAGGAGTCAGGGCGCTCTGGCCTGGTGAAGTGCTGCTGTGTGAGGTGTTCCTGGCACTGACAACGGTGGGTTTGGGGATCTGGGTGTCCAGAGCTCGTGAGGTGAGGTGTCAGCACGAGCTGCCTACGCTCCGTGCATTATTGAGGTGGAAATCAGCTGATATCGCAGGCTCACGGGATGCTCGGAGCTGGAAGGGCCCTCTGGAGATCACCAGGGTCACACAGGGACACGTCCAGGTGGGTTTGGAACACCTGTTCCAGTGCCACCCTGCATGGAAAGAAGAGCTGTCCTGAGATTCCTGCATTTCTCACTGTATCTGCAGGTTCAGATCCCCACAGCTCCCACCTGCTCACGGTGCAAGTGAAGCAGGATGAGCTTTAAGGTCCCTCCCAGCCCAGGCCATCCTGTGGTTTCCCAGGTGTTCCCCAGCAGTGCTCCTGCAGTGTTCAGCCCTCCTGGGCATTTCACCCATGCCATTTCTGTGTTTGTAGATGGCTGGTACAGAAATAACAGCTGCTGTGCCCATATCAGCCCAGCCCAGCCCTGCCTGTGCTGCCAGAGCCCGTGCCAGGGTTATCAACCTCCACAGCCTTGGCCACCTTCCAGCAGCTTCATTACCACCTCCCTGTGCTGCTTCCTCTGCTTCCATTAGTGGATAAAGGCAATACAGGATCTCACTCCGTGATTAACCCTCCACCCTGGCAGGTTAAACACTGATCCCAGGAATCTGTTCCGTGGTCTTTGGGGGATGTTTTTTACACCCTTTTAGTGATTTTTTTCCATTATCGTTTATTTGAAAGTTGTATTAAAACATGTTCCAGAGACTTTGGTCTAAAGCAAATCTAACTGGAGGCTGTGGATAAAGATGACTTGTTAAAGAGGAAAACTTGGAAAAACAACCTACAAGCTAAAGAAAAGGCTTGGGAGTCCTGAAAGGAAACGTTGCACTCACAGAACAAACTTTATTCTGGTTTATAAAATGCAATGTAAGGATTGTCCTGTCAGCACGGGCAGACAAGGAGAGCACTCTGTGCTGGGTGGGTGTTTGGGTAGGATTTTTGATTTGAGTTTGAGGTTTTTGGGGGCTGGAGGGTGAGTTTGACAGTTGAACTCTCTGGGTTGATCTGCTCTCAGGATATCTCTGTTCTGCTGCGTTTTTAACTAGTGTGACAAAAGGAGCTCCCCATCTGATTTAGCTTTGGGCTGCAGATTATTGCAGATGTGAATCAGAGCAGTGCTGGGTTTGGTTTGGTCTGGAGAAAAGGAGGTTCAGGGGGCACCTGGAATTCTCTGCAACTCCCAACAGGACGGGGGGACTTGGTTCCTCCCAGGGAACAAGGGACAGGAGGAGAGGGAACGGCCTCAGGCTGTGCCAGGGGAAGCTCAGGTTGGACATCAGGAGGGATTTGTCCCTGGAAAGGGTGGGGAGGCCTTGGCAGGGGCTGCCCGGGGAGGGTTGGAGTCCCATCCCTGGAGGTGCCCAAGGCAGGACTGGCCGTGTCCCCCAAGGACAAGGTGGGCACAGCTGGGACTCCATGGGCTGGGAGGGCTTTTCCACCCCCAGTGATTCTGTAATTGCAGAGCCCAGCTCACTCCCTGGGTTTGGAGGGTCTCCCCCAGCTCTGGATTGCACAGCCATGAGCAGAGTGTGGTGCAGCCCTCGGGAGGGTGGGAGCCCAGCCCCCCTCAGCTGTGCCTGACTGGGGCTGATCCCTGTTTCCACACAGTGAGAAGAGGGGACGTGCTGGCAGCCTGGAGCGGGATCCGGCCTCTGGTCACAGACCCCAACTCCAAAGACACTCAGTCCATCTCACGCAGCCACATCGTCACCATCAGCGACAGCGGCCTCGTCACCATCGCAGGTACTGCGGGGGCTCCTGGACTGGGGCTCTCTGGGGCTTTCCCCTGGGTGGTTTGTTCACAAGTCTTGTCCCAGGATAATCCTTCAGCTCCTAGAACTAGAGTCTGCTCTGTCAGTGGCACTGTGAGTGGCTTGGTGGAGCAAGCCTGGGAAGAGTCATGTGATAGATAAATATATGTAAATAATAAATACATATCTGTATATAGAGAGAGTACTATATCGTACTGTATATTTATAGTACTATATATAAATAAATATATGTATATAGTACACAGCAGCTTTGTATTCTTCTTGCTCTCCCCAAATAAAGAGGTGGATGTGTGTTCCCACAGGTGGGAAGTGGACAACCTACCGTGCCATGGCCCGGGACACCATTGATGCAGCTGTTCAGGAGCACAACCTGAAGGCAGGTTCCAGTAAAACCATGGGGCTGCAGCTGGAAGGGGCTCACGACTGGAGCCCCACGCTCTACATTAGGCTGGTCCAGGATTATGGACTTGAAAGCGAGGTGAGTCGTGGGTTCTGGTGGTGCTCTGAGGTTCTGGTGTTGCAGGGGGTTGGTTTTTCCCTAAGTCCAACACCAGCATAACGTGGGCAAAGGTCTGGTGAGCCTGGTCAGAGACTATTGTCCAGCTGGGGCAAAGATAGCTTGAACACAAATAAATTCTGGTCATTTGTTATCTTCCTTTTCTCCTTGCTCTTAATCTTGACTTTTTCCTGCTTTAAAATGTTATGATTTCCTGGGCCCCCCAAAAGCTGTGATCAGTGTGGCAGCAGAGCTGGGGTGTCACCAGTCCCAGGGACACAGACACAGGGGGGACAGTGCTGGTCCAGCCCATCCACAGACTCTCCTCCTGCACAATCACAGCACAACACCCTCGGCAGCCTGTTTGTTACCGGTGAGAGGGAACAGACAAGGAGAACATCTGGGTTTGATGTGCTTTGGAGTCATGCTGCTCTTGTTTTCCTGTCCACAGGTGGCTCAGCACTTGGCTTCCACTTACGGGGACAAGGCTTTTGAGGTGGCCAAGATCGCCCAGGTCACAGGGAAGAGGTGGCCGATAGTTGGGAAACGTCTGGTGTCTGAATTCCCCTACATTGAGGCTGAGGTATGTGGGAAAACTGCAGTCCCATTCTCTGAGTCTGTTCTGGGGATGAGCAGATTCTGGAGCAGGTCAGTGGCTCTGTGGAACATCTCCTCAAGCCCTTGCCTTTGGGGAACTCCAGGTTTTTTTCTGTTCCTGTTTTTTATCGTTACACTTTATTTTTTATCGTTTTTTATCGTTACACTTTATTGTAACACTTCATTGTTGCATATTCATACATACACATATTAATATATCTTAAATTATATTAAAAATAATTCTATAGTGTTTGACATTTGATCCCAGACAAGTTTTATAAAGTGTCCCAAGGATAAGGGAACCTCCCAAGCCCTGCCCTGGGCCGAGTGGGCGCTGGTGTCAGCCCAGCTGTGTGGGCTTTATTGTTACATATTCATACATACACATATTAATATATCTTACATTAAATGTAATTAATTCTATAGTGTTTCATTAACATTTGATCCCAGACAAGTTTTATAAAGTGTCCCAAGGATAAGGGAACCTCCCAAGCCCTGCCCTGGGCCGGGTGGGCGCTGGTGTGAGCCCAGCTGTGTGGGCAGCCCAGCTGTGCCCATCCCAAAGGTGCTGTGGGGTGCAATGCCCACTGTTCCTGCCCCCAGGTGATCTATGGGGTGAAGGAATACGCTCGCACGGCCGTGGACATGATCTCCCGCCGCACCCGCCTGGCCTTCCTCAACGTGCAGGCGGCCGACGAGGCCCTGCCCAGGATCGTGGACATCATGGCCAAGGAGCTCAGCTGGAGCGAGCAGAAAAAGAAGGTACAAAGGGCCTTTTTTTCAGCTGAGGCTGCTTTGTTTTGCTTGAGGAGTTTCCATGTTAACGATCCAAGCGAGTTGAATAGAAAACTACAAGTGATGTTTTATTCCCGGGGGAATGAGTCACTCGGTGCATTTCCTTCAAAAGGCTTTAGCAGATAGCTGGGAAATGAGCTGGGATTGACCAGGGGGCCGAGGGGAAAGGGAAGATCTGTATCCTGTTGTTCCCCAGCATTAAAAATGAAAGCAGACTTGGCATTACTGTCCCATTCCTATCAATCGCTTTGTTTACTGGCACTTTCTAACAGATCTGCCTCAGCAAAGTTGGGTCTTGTAACCTGTTTCACCCCTTTTTGGCTGCTGTGTCTTTTGAGGAGTGATGGTGCTGAGTTTGTGCCGTTCTCTGGCCTAAGTGAGTGTTTGAAGTTGATTTCCTTTGCCCCAGTGGCTCCGTGCTCAGACCCAGTGTGGGACTTGCTCACTCCAGTCTGTGCTGTTGAGGACAGAGGTGGATATTCCACTCTCGGGAGTCCTTCCCCTTCTGATTTACCATGTCAGGAGGTCACCAAGCAGCACTTTTTGCTGTTGTTATAAAAAGGGAAGTGCCCAGAGCAGTGGAGGCTGCACTTGTAACTGTCCTGAGTGCAGGGGAGTGGCATGCAAGGAGGGACACAGGCTCTGGGACCTCTGTCACTCGGGTGCAGACAGACCCTGTGAGTGCTCACCTGGTGCTTCCGACCCAGAGCTCCCCTTGGAGCATCCAGGAAGCCTTTCAGCCAGTCACATTCTGTGATTCCAGAGCCTTCCCACAGGAATGCCCAAGCAAAGGGGTCCCATCCTGTCCCGGGCGTGAGGGTGCTGCTGCGTGGTGCTTGTATTTATTAATCAGAGGAGTTTGGCTGGGTTAGAATTGCCTCACCCTGTGAGATTTGCCCACAGAATCATCTCCCAGGTTGAACAGAGCTACACCAATTCTTCCCTAGGAAATAGTTCAGCAAATGTGAAGGTGTCAAGATAGTTTAGCAAATGTGAAGGTGTCTAGGTGAGGGGTTTGGAATGAGTGTGGTCAGTTGGAGGGACAGACCCAATTCCAGTAACTGTGGTGGGGAGCTGGGCACCCTTCCTTGCACTGAATTCCCAGGTAATAAAGCAATTTTACTGCCGTCAGGAAAGCTACTTTAAACTACAAAGAACCTGCCTGGTGTTGAGCCTCCTGATTTTCCAGCTGATTTTTGATGGCTGGGTGAAACTCTCACTAAGGTGTCAGCTGGGAGTGAACTGGCATGTTGTGGGCCTGACCTAAAAGGGCCATTTTTTCCTGAAATGGGCAAACACACTGTGTGTGACTGAGAGGACAGGAATTAGAAGTCTTTACTAGACTTGATACCTCTTTGCAAGCCTTAAAAGTGTCTAAGCTTTAAATTACTTATCAGCTGCCATCTGCTTGATTTTGGGACCTTAGATAAATTCTGGTGAAGTGGGAGAATCTAATAATAAAATAAATAAATAAATATGAAATACCGCATGAAATAAAATATTTGTGTGAGGACTTGTTGCTCCTCAGACACTCAGGTTTTCTGGTTTTGTTGTAGGAAGAGCTTGAAACGGCCAAGAAATTCCTTTATTATGAAATGGGCTACAAAGTGAAAACAGATCAGTTAACAGACAGCTCTGAAATCAGCCTGGTGCCTTCAGACATCGAGAGGTGAGTGAGGCAGGAGAGTCCCTGAGCCCCTGTCCCTGTCCCAGGGGTGACAGCTCCCAGGGGTAACCCTTCCCCTCCCAGGTACAAGAAGCGGTTCCACATGTTTGACAAGGACAAGAAGGGCTTCATCACCATCCTGGACGTGCAGAGGGTGCTGGAGGTGAGGCTTCCTCGTGCTCCTGGGGCTCCTTTGGGGGCAGCTGCTGTGGGTGGGGTGCTGAGCAGCCCCCCTGTGCTTGTTGTGTGCAGAGCATCAGCGTGCAGATCGCCGAGAACACGCTCCACGACATCCTCAACGAGGTGGATCTCAACAAGAACGGGCAGGTGGAGCTCAATGAGTTCCTGCAGGTGGGTCACTCTGGCTCTTGCAGGAGGAACTGGGGTTTTTAGGGGGCAAAGGCACCGCTCAGGAGTGTCCTCCCCTTGGCTTGCGGCTGGGCTGGGGACAGGGCAGTGTCACCTGTGCAGTTGGCACCAGGGGCACACGGAGCCATCCTCCAGCACCTTGGAAATTCAAGAATATTCAGTTCAAAGAATAGGTCTAATTTAGATTATGCCCTATTAGACACCCGAAACTGGCATTTTTAGGACAGAAAAGCTGTGTAAATAGATTAAAACTGATCCAGCTGTCCATTGGAAGGTGTGACACAGGTGTACACACTGACATTATCTGAGGTTCTTAAGGGATTAGTAGTGTCTAGACTACTGTGGATTATAAAGATTAATAAACTGAAGAATAATAAGCTAAATATTAATAATATATAGTGAATAGCTGTAATAATAAATAACTATAATAATAATAAAAAAACCCCAACTAAATAAATAACTAAATTATTATATTATGAATATATTATAAAGCCCATCCAGGCCAAATAACCCATTTTAACTCCTGGACTGGCTAAATTATCTCATTTCCTATGAAAGAAATGACATGCATCTGCTTTTTGGGGGGGGGCTTTCAGATAAACCCCAGGGTGCCCCCTGTGCATCTGCAGCTTGCCAGCTGGGCTGGTTGGTGAGGAGTGTTTTTGGGGTGGTATTTCAGTGCCTGCCACGTCTGCCCTGCCCTGTGGCAGTGATGAATGCGGAGCAGGAGAGAAATTAATGCTGGGGATTTTGGTCAATGTCAGCCCTTTCTTCACTGTGTCAAGTTAAACAAACAAGATCAAGGCGAAGGAAATGGTAATTGTCTCTCTGGAGATGAGCTGGGGATAAGAGCAGTATTGTTGAATCTAAATGCAGAAAATTTTCACAGGTTGTGTCCAGCATTAGCAAAAAGGAGTATTTATTTGCCTAAAACGCAGCAATTGAGCCAGGGAGCCACAGTGGACTTGGGGGAAGGGGGAAAAAACCAGCCAAAGAACCCAGGGTGGGAAGGAGAACCAAGGGCTTAGGGAGTTTGTGCTGATGTATTCAAATGGGAGAGCAAATCCCAGCTGGGGTCTGGGGACCCCTTGTGCCCCCCTTGGCAGGTGGGGACCCTGAACTGGGGTGGCCCAGCCCTTCCTGCCAGGGCCATGTTGGGGGAGTTTGGGGTAAAGAAATTGAAACAGCCAGTAACTGTGTGTCCTTTGGGGGCATTCTGGGGTTTTTGCTTTCCTGGGCTGACCAGTCCCACCAGGGACTGGGGACCCTCCATCATCCCTGTCCAGCACCAAGGCCAGGCACAGCTCTGGGGCAGTTCCACAGTTGATTTTGCAAACCTTTGTCACAGGGTGGCTGTGGCACAGCAGGGATGGCACTGCAGGGCTGATCCCTCACTGCTGCAGCCCAGGAGCTGCTGGACAGCCTAGTGCTAAGTGAGACCCTGAAGTGTACAGGGGGTTGCCATGGAAGGAGCAAAATACGTTAAATGTTTGTTTAATTTTTTTAATGGCTCTGTTAGTCCGTGCCCAATACTTGGGTGTTTGCTTTCTGAAAACTTCCAAGTAATTGTGTTTCTCCGCAGAGTGGTTGTGCAAGCCCTGGGCAAATATTTGTGGAGGTTTATGCTGGAATATAGAACAGGTTGTGCCTGGGGGGTGCATGGCTCTCCAGGTGGGAGCAGAGCAGAGCTGACCTTGGGCCACCTGCACGGTGCTGGGGGATCTCAAGAAATGGCCTGGTGAGAACTGGGACCCTCAGGTGTCCATGGAGTGATGCTCCAGGGATGGGGAAGGACCCTGGGAATTGGTGTTGGGATGTAGATCTGATGGATTCCTGCGCTCAGTGGGAGTAAGAAATTGTGTTTTGCAAGTGGCAATTTCTTCTCCAGTCCTCTGTGCCGAGCTGACCGCAGGTAATTTCAGATCTAATACTCACTTTATCTGTGGGATAAAAAAGAATTAACTAAAATCTTAGCAGTGGTGTGTGTTCATTGAGAAAGAGCCGAGCCCAGCTCCCAGGACTTAAAGGCAAATGAGTTGTAAAATTCTATAAAGGAATTTGGATTTGAAGCATTGTGGAAGTCAAGTACAGTCTCTGCAGAGGAGCACTTGAGAGTGAGAAAGGGTATGATGTGGGGTCAGTGGTGGATCAGGAGTCATGAAATCCCGGGATATGGTGTGAGTTGGAAGGGACCTTAAAGCTCATTGTAAACCCATGGGCAGGGACACCTCCCACTGTCCCAGGCTGCTCCAACCTGCCCTTGGACACTCCCAGGGATCCAGGGGCAGCCACAGCTTCTCTGGGCACCCTGTACCAGGGCCTGCCCACCCTCCTAACCAGGGATTCCTTCCTAAATGGAAAAACCCCCCAAAACCCCCAAAAGCTCTTCCATGAGCTACATCCCTCAGACATCCCAACCAGCCAACAAAAGCCTGTCCTCCATCCTGAAATGTCACAGAATGTCATACCCAGTGATGGTGGCTGCCTTCACTGGCACTCCCATGTGGATGGTGTTTGGTGACTGCCCTCCTGTGCCACCTGTGCCTGCCCCAAACCTGCTCTGCTGTTCTGGGAGGAGGGAACGAGCCGGGAGGTGAGGCCTTGGAGCCACGGGAGCAGTGGGCTCTGTGGGCTCATTAACACACGTCAGAGAGGTGACCTCTGTCCCTGTGTCCCCAGCTGATGAGTGCCATCCAGAAGGGCCACGTGTCGGGGAGCCGGCTGGCGGTGCTGATGAAGAGCGCGGAGGAGAACCTTCGGCGTCGTGCTGCCATCCCCGTGGACCGGAGCGGCGGCGGCGTGTGAGCCCAGCCGGACCCCCTGCTCCACCTGCTCCTGAGCTGCTGGGCCTCCCCCCGGGGCCCTGCCACGGCCTGTCCCTCGTGTAGCTCTTACAGAACCCTTCGGTGCGTTCGTCCCCGTCATTAATGATTTTCTCACCGCTCCCTTGGGGTCGGGGGTGCTGCGGTCCCAGGGGTCTCTCAGTGTTGGGCTGGGGAGGTTTGGGGGCACACAAAGCACACGCTGCCTCGGGCACTGACTTGTCACCTTTAGAGCAAACCATGCTCAAAGTGAATCCTGCCATCAAACCCCTTGAATTCTCCAGGCACACACCTGGTGTCTTCAGCCAAGAGCAGGAGAGGGAATGATTGGAGATATTAGCCCAAAAAGAATAAATCTGACCCTTCCTGGGATGGTGGAGAGCTGTCCTGAGCCTTTTTGAGGCTGGATTTACTGTTACTCCAGCGGTACCAGTACTCGGCCACACAAAAATAGCAGCTGGAAAACAAGAGCCCTTGATGAACCATCCCAAGGCAATAATTGGCTCAAAGCTGGGGCCACTTTCCCTCCTCCCATATTAACACCAATAACTGCCTTTAATAAGTGGCATTGTCTGGCAGGTGGTGCTTTGTGCTGTGAAATAAAGGTAAAGGATGTTCTATGCTAAAAAAGTGCTTTGTGTTTGGGACAAACCCTGATGGCCTGTAGGACAGGGCAGATTTTGGTAACACAACAGTCTTGTTCATTCAAAAATGCCCGACCACAGAGTGGGAAAAAAAAACAGTTTGTCTTGCATTCCGCTAACTTTTCTAGGGGAAAAAATAAAAAAAGGGCTATTTTTCAGCAGATTAATGGGAAATCCAAACCAGGAGCCCTCCCTGGAGCTGCTTCCAGCACTGCTGTACCTGCGTGTTGCCTTCCTGCTGCTGGGCTGGGTTGAGATCGGAGGGGGGAGATTTCTGCCTCATGTAGAACAAGGCAGGGCAAACCTGGTTAATTGCTGGGTCTGTTTTATTCCTTGAGCAGAAACAGCAATTTCCACCTCAAAACGGGCTTCACTTCCCAGGGGTCAGAATTTGTGAGCTGATGTGTTTGACTGGTGTCACCACGTTCACTGACAGGAAAAAACAGGAGTGAACAGCAAAGATTCCTGGATGTTTTAACACGGGGAATGGTTCTGGACACAAATGGAGGTGCTGAGGAGTGGTGGGATGTGGCACAGGAAGTACAAATGTTGTGTTTGCCTGGAGAAACGTGATCCTTTAAAAATAATAAAACCTCAAGTGTTGAGAAATAGTAGATACAAAAGGGAAAAAAAGAAGGGCGAGGCTCGTCTAAAATGAATTTTTAAAGCTGTTCAGATGGTTTTTGCATGTTAAATCCAGTTTTTTGATGCAGATCTTGTTGAGGTTGTGGCTTTGTGCTTGGAGCCCTGTGTGAGCCCAGGCTGAGGGAGGAGGAGCTGGCACAAGGATGTTCTAATGAGCAGAGGGGTTTGCTCCTGTAAACTCTCCCTTTTGAACTGTTTCAGAAGATGTTCCAGAATGTTTGGCTCAGCTTTGCATTTCCAGACCCCCAGTAACAGGTTTCACATGTTTCACAGGGCAGAGGGAAATGAGTTTATAACCCACATGTAATTTGGGCTCAGTGAGCAAGGCCATGGCTTTGGGATTCTACTATTAATAACAATTGAAGGGGGAAAATTAAAACTCAAGAGACCTTTTCCAGGCCACGTAAAGGAAAATATTCCCAATATTGACCAGCTTTTTATGGTTTAAAGAGGAATTCTCCTCCACTCCCTCCTAACTGGCTTTGTTAAATGAATAACCTGAGTTAACCTGGACAGCAGGATTTTCTGTGTTGCACCCCAAGCGTGCTCCTTGTTCTCTTGTTTTGCTAATCTTGCCTCTGGAATGTGACTTTGGGATTCGTGGATTTGCCTTGCTGCATCTCAGGCACTTTATGTCCCACTCCTGCTCCCCTGGGTGGCCCTGGAGTGAGAGGGACAAGTGCAGGTGTCCCTGCAGCAGCTGAGTCTGTACCTGGGAGAGTCTGGAGTGTCCCTTCAGCCCCTCACCCTGTCTGCAGGAGCGTTGGCTTTGTTGTTCGGGGTTTTTATGTCAATGTGCTGCGCTGAGAGTTCTGCAACGCCACTGTCTTGCTGTGCTGATCCAGGCTTGGAAAAGCAGGAAGGGGATTATTTTTACTCTTTTTTTTTTTCCTTTCTTTTTTCACTTGTGAGGTGAGAGTTCCTGGATTTCCTGGGTGTATTTTGTGGTTTAAATCAACTGCCCCCCCTGGGGGGACCCCGTGCTGGGTGTGTGTCCATGGGAATAAACCCAAGCACAGACACACACACGGGGCACTTACGTCTGCTGTCAGGTTCCTGTTGCAGCCTGGGCTGTTCAACGCCGTGTTTGAGGCTGGCGTGTCGTTTTTGTACCTGTCTCGGTGTTTTCCTGCCATTATTTATTACCTTTGATGTCTGGAATGAGCCGCATGCGTTTGTGGAGCAATAAGAGGATGTATTTAATGTGCCTTGTTTGCAGCCGAGTGAGGACTGAGAGCATGAATCAATAAAACTGCTTGAAAACGGGCCCTTTTCGCTGGGAGTTTGTTGTGGCACATGCAGAAATAACCTGGCTTCGTCTGGAGAAAGTTTCTTTGGGAAGGAGAACCGCTGGGATCGATGTGTTTTGGTTAAACAGAGCCCGGGTTGTCTCTGCTTTCCCACGTCAGCTCAGAATTCAGCCCCGCCGGGTTCCAAAGGGAAAACAGGAGCTGCTGCAGCCCTTGGGTGAGGAATCCTGCACTGCCCTCTCAGGCTGGAATTGCAGCAGCCACGGGGATTTGGGCAGGGGGGGGAGCAGAAATGCCAACTCGGAGCGGTCCCTGCACACTGATGAGTTTGATCCTGACTCAGATCAATAGAAGCGAACGGCAGAGATTTCCTAATCCATTTGGATCATGTTACATGTCAGGTTTCCCGGGGTTGCCGTGTGTTGATGGATGTTCCAAGGGAACAAATCCATTTTCCCTGTCAGTAAATCAGCGGCGCCGTTATCAGAGCCAGCACAATCTCTATAATCTCCAGATTATTTCATAGGGTTTCATTTGCAATTGTAACGGGGATATTCCACAAGTGCCACAGGGCTGTGCCGGCGCAGCTGGAGCAGCTCCCTCCGTGTGGGAATGAACTGGACCAGAGTGGAACTACAGAGATTGTGGATTTTCTCTAATCCGTGGTGTGTAAGGGATGTGTCAGAAAAGGTTTGCTGCCATCCGTTTGGTCACAGACATTTTGCAGCACTGGAATTGCCTCGGGCCGTGCTCCTGACTTTGCTGCTGGAGGAGACAGGAGTTGTGGGACTGGTCCCTTCCTCCAGCGTCTCCACAGAAGGGTCAGAAATTCAGATTTATTGCCCCTTGTGCGGCTGGTGCTCCACAGGCTGGTGAGAAATACGATGGGAATATCATAGCAGCATTAATATTTCAGTGTTGGAGCCCGTGTCAGATGGGAATGGATCTATGGGCTCGGTGCCCCTCGAGGAACAAGAGGGGTCCCTGCTGGTGGCCGTTCCACCTCAGGGTGTGAGTCCTTGTCCCCCTGCCCCAGCAGTGCCCCTGTTTGCCCCTGAGCTGTTGTGTGGGATCCATCAGGATCGGTGCCAGGGAAGGCAGGGATGGAGTTCTGCTCCCTGGGCTCATCCCCAAGGCTGCTGTGCAATCTGGGGGAGTTCCAGCTGTGGGTTTGGGGGATCAGCCCCGGGGTCTGTGTGTCCTGAGCCAGCCCAGGCCATCCTGCAGCCCCTGCCCAGGGGAGGATGTTTTCCTTGTGCCAGGTGGGATGGGGTTGGAATTCCCACCCTTGCCTGGTGTGGGCTGTGCAGCTCCAGAGGGGCTGGAGCAGAGCTGGGTGTGTGTCACCCTCTCCCCCAATGCCTTTATTTGCTGAAATGAGGCAAACCTGGCTCTGCCTCCCCAAATCCTCTGCTCTGTTTGTCCAACTGCTGCAGCTGGAATTGAATTGATCCATAAAACCGACACAGTGCCGGGGCCACGTCCCTGATCTGGGGGTCCCTGTGCCCCCCAGAGCAACCCCAGGGCTCTGCTGCCCTTCCTTTGCTCTCCCAAATTGTTGCTCCGTCCCTTTTGCACAGATTCATTTATTATTTTTGCCTCTCTCCAATTAACTGATTTGCAATTCATTCCTATGCAAGCGGAGCTGTTCCTGTCCAAGTCGAGGAGCTGTAAATCTTGGATCTATTGAGCTGACAGGGGAATATATTTCATTTTCCCCCATGAATCATTTGCCATCCTTATTGCAGAAAAATGGCAAAATTATGGTGTACTGTGTTTTCATAAATTACTGCTTTTCTGTGCCCCCCCCCCAGGCCACCCTAATTTGTAATTTCCTGGGAGGAAGGGGACTGTGGGAACCCCGAGCAGTCGGGTGAACGGGGTTTGTTTCTCTCCAGGTTGTCCAAAGATCTGCCTCGTCCCTCTTAAATTGGGCATCAAACAACTGATACAGCTTTCATACGAATTACAAAATTGGTAATTGCTACCGAAGATATTTTGGTTTGGTGTTAAGAGATTCTCCAGTTCGATTGTGC
Organism: Pitta sordida; assembly: GCA_013390025.1. Classification (NCBI taxonomy): domain Eukaryota; kingdom Metazoa; phylum Chordata; class Aves; order Passeriformes; family Pittidae; genus Pitta; species Pitta sordida. The sequence goes on from WEKX01011948.1 coordinate 223,314, forward strand.
TGAAGGAAGAAGGGATGTTTCACTGGCAATTCTTATTTCCTACCTTTAGATTTCTGCCCTCTTGCATCAGACTCCTGTGAACTACAGAAAGGTCAGGATTTTTCTGGTTTAGAAACATTAAAAAATTCCTTTTCTAAAACCCTGCAGCTTGCGGAACAACGTTTAAAATCTTGCCCATAATATTTACGTATTTTGAAATCCTAGGAAAAAAATACGCATTTCCCACTTGAGGTTGAGCTGGGTCGACAGTTGTGATTAGTGACTGAAGTAGCTCATTGCATCAGCAAAGGAGCTGGTTTATCCCCCAGCTCATCTTAAAGTCAAGTTCTTCCTGGTTAAAAAAAAAAATACAAAAATGTTCATCACAGTAAGCTGTTAAATTGTTTTCAAAATTGGCCATTTTTTAAATGGAGCTTATCCAGCTCTGGCAGTACTTCAGGTTGCACTGAACCATTAAATAAAAACCGGAGACAAAACGCCTTTGAAAAGGGTTAATTAGTTTTAATATTGATTTATTCCATATAGGGCAGTAATAGACTAGAACATTTATTTCTGTTTTGGATCATTAAAACCCGTCTTTGGTTCCTGAACAATTTGTTTCTAATAAATAAATTTTTAAAATAGGTCCAATTAGAGTAATTCGGGGGTAATCTCTGATGTCGGCTGGTTTAAAAAAAAAAAAAAGAAAAAAGGTTTGGGGTTCGCGGGGGAGTGTCCGGAGCACTCGGGGGATGCTCAGGGTGGGTACCAGCGAGGGATGTGGAGCATCCCGGCACGGAGCATCCCGGGTCCCTCCTGCTGCCCGGGTACCGGCTCCGTGCGTGTCCCCCGGCTCTGTGTCACCTCCCGGCTCTGTGTCACCTCCCGGCTCTGTGTCACCTCCCGGCTCTGTGTCACCTCCCGGTTCTCTGTCACCCCTGGTTCTCTGTCACCCCCCGGTTCTCTGTCACCCCCCGGCTCTGTGTCACCTCCCGGCTCTGTGTCACCTCCCGGCTCTGTGTCACC
>WEKX01011948.1:226826-239326 GCA_013390025.1 Pitta sordida
TGCTCGCGCCACTCCGAGGGAAGCGGGAGCCTCCTGTTTACAAGGCTCTGTGACAATTTAACAGGGCGAGCAGAGCTGGCATCAAAGCACAGGTGGAGTGAGGAGCTGGGCAAGTTCCTGTGGGTAACCCAGGGATGTTCCTTCACCAGGTTCCTGTGAAATCCCTGCCAGCCTGGCCTGGGCACCTGGCTGGCCCCGCCACTCCCTGCCAGGCTGGGATGCAGAGAGGAGCCTGGAAGATGAGGGGAGAGAGTGAAACCCTCCTGTCCCCTTCCCTGGGGGGTTGGACTCACTCTCATCACTGAGCAAACAAAGTGCAAGGACAACCCTGCCCGTGCAAAGCCAGATAAAAGCATCTTAATGTCACTTTGGGGAGCAGGTGCCTCTTCCCGACAGCGCCTCAACTGTCCCCACAAACGTGGAGGGGACACCCTTTTCTTTGGGCCAGGCTCACAGGTCTCTCTCCAAGTGCTTGTGCAGTTCAGTCCTGCTCCAGCATTCACAGGTTCCCAGGTTGTTCTGAGCTGGAAGGGACCCACAGGATCCTTCCAACCCATCTCCATTCCACCAGGAACTCGCCCCAGCAGTTCCCAGACGTGAGTGACCTTTTGGCACAAGGGCAGTGGGATTTTTTATAGGAGAAAAAGGAACTGATTTAGGGATTTCCCTTAGATATACTCAGATTTGCACCCAAATATAACTAAGCCGTTTAAAAAAATACAGCAACTGGCAACCTAAAATACTTTCTGCTCTCTCGTTGAGCCCGAAGGTGGAGAGCTTTTGGCAGGGGAAGGACCCAGCCCTGGAACAAACTGCATCCAAGCAGCCCAGAGGAACTGCTGGAACACTGGGTTTGCTTAGAAAGCTTTATAGAAGTGGCTCCCCTGCTCTGTGTTGTGCAGCTCAGGAAGTTTAAAAATACCACACACAGCAAAGAGGCGAGAGAGGGAAACGGGCTGGTGGCTGCAGTTTGGAATTAACCCTCATGCTGAACGGACCTGGATGGAAATTTCTAGAATATTCAACATAAATTGAAGAAAAAGCCCTTCTCAGCCCCCTTTAATTCCCTTCTGCAGCAGCTGCTGAGTGCTGGGCCCACGGTGGGGCCTCGGGACAGGTGGCAGATGGGCACTGACCTGCTGCTTTTGCTGCCCCCCAGAATATTCGTTCCGAATCCCTCCGAGGGAGCAGACAGACAAAACTCTGCCGTGTTCACAATAGGAAGTCATCCGTTTGTTTTCCAGATCCTAATGCAACGGTTGCCATAAGAACACAAATTATGTGTACATTTTAATGCATCTATGCTTCATAATTATGCATGGTTGTGTGCTGTTATAATTGACATAAAATATAAAACAGGTCAAAGAGCAGCTATTAAAACTATTTTTCATTTTGCTTCCTGACAGCTCCCGACATCAATGCCGACTGCATTTAATAGGACCATACAGGGAATGCAAAGATAGTTATATAATTTCAACCGTATTAAAGCCTCCACAACTTGCAACCTAATTATTTCCTGCAGTGTCTTGTTGTGAGCTGCATTACTTTGTTTGGAATGTGTTCAGCTCGAGATTAAACAATTGGGCTGCATTAAATTAGAGTGAAGGGGGGAAGAATCATAAAACTTTTGGATGTATTTCATAGGGGTCACTCTGTTAGGTTAAGAATTATCCCAGGAGCAATGATTTTCTGCCACTCAAGATAGAAAACAACGTTAGAATTGCGCTAATTCCATGCAGTTATTTTAATCACTGAAGTAAATTCTACCAAAGGGCTAAATTGTAGTTGTATCCTCTCTCTGATCCCAGGACGACAAAGAGGATTAAAAAAAATAATTGAATAAAAATGTAAGAGTTTACATTGGTGTGTCCCAGGTCACGGCCAGCACCTGATGGGCACTGGCACTCCTGTGCCTCGGGTGTCCTGCCCACTCAGAGCCTGGAGATTTTGGGAGGCTGGTAACGGGCCTGAGAGGACCTTTGTGGCTGATTTTGCTGCTTCACTCAAGTCCTCCTATTGCCCAGTTTGTGGCCTGTGAGGAATAAGCTCAGTACAATTTCCTGAGGGAGAGGCAGCCCCATCCCAGAGAGAACCCTCACAAATGGCCTTGGTCAGATCTGGGCAGGGAGCGAGGGGGGTGAAGGCCGAGCTCAGCTGTTGGGCATGGAAAGGTCTGTGGCCGCCCTTCCGTCTCTCCTCGACAGACCAAAGGGCTTCTCTTCCCAGGAGAGATTTGTTGTGTTCCACCGTTGGTTCCTTCATTTGCATTTGGGTTCTTGCTCCTGGTGACTTCCCTTTCTTGGGCAATGGTGATGGGTGTGGGCCCGGTGACTTCTCTTGGCTCCCTGGGCAGCCCCTGCCAAGGCCTCCCCACCCTTTCCAGGGACAAATTCCTCCCCATGTCCAACCTGAGCCTCCCCTGGCACAGCCTGAGGCCGTTCCCTCTCCTCCTGTCCCTTGTTCCCTGGGAGCAGAGCCCAGCTCCCACCTCCTTTCTGGAGCCTTTTAATGCTGTGCTCAGGTTGCTGCCCTGAATTGGGAGCCTGGGCCAGGCTGGGCTGAGCTGAGCTGAGCTGAGCTGAGCTGGGCTGAGCTGGGCTGGGATGACCTACAGGCTGGTGATTAGCTGGGCTTTGGCTTTTCCGTCCTCAAGCACAGCTTCACACTCCCAATCCTCTGAAGTGAAGATGGAGGAGCACATAAAAGCTTCGGATTCCATTACTGTAAAATGTATCAGAAAAGTGTTGAGCTCAGTAATTACCTTAATCCAACTGCAATAGTTGGTCCGAGCACACATGAGATGAGCATCCAGAGTCAGATTTGAACACCCAGTCAACCCGAACAGAATTAGCTCGGCAATAGTGGCCCAGATTTCTTAATTAGTTCCCGGTGACAAGAACATTTAATGTTTGCAAAAGTCAAGTGCATATTCTACAAGTGACAGAGTTTGAGGAGGGTGCCTGGAGCCCAGGGCTGTACCCCACTAGGGCTGCCCTCACCTACAACTCTCTCAGGGTCCCTTTAAACTTCCACAGACCTACAATAAAAAGTAATGGTATGATTAACTCCATGGTAATAACCCATTGCATTCAAAATACACATTTAACTCTAATTTTCATTGAACTACACAGAGGCTGAAAATATAATGGCCATTCCCAGGCAGCTGACGGCACATTTCAGTGCCTTGTAATTGGCTCTCTCGGCTTGTCTCGGGTTAATAAAGGAGATGGGATTCATGAAAAAGTGCTGTGGTCACTTAGCAATTGTTTAATTTGTGTAACGCTGGTTTTTGGGTTAGAAAATTATTGTTTTCCAGTAAGTGTTAAATATTTATGGGATGCAATTGAGACACATGGCACAGGGCACGCTCCTGCTAAGCTCACAAATTAATAAGTTACTGAAAAAATGGAAATGCAAAATAACATTTCAAGTGTAAAAAACCCCGTCTTCTCAGCTTACAGAACATTTACATCAGTGAGGTTTTATGTTATTGCAGAGGATGGACAAATGCTGTGGCCCAGTGGAGGTGAGGATGACCTTGCTGTCATTCAGGTTGGCTCAACTGGGGGAGACGGGGGAAAACTTGAGCTCTCTTGAGAATCTGCCCCTCTCCTTTGATATCTGGGGAGAGAGAATGGCAACACCAGGAATTCCTGTCAACCTGGGCCAGAATGTGCCCTGGTGGAAGCTGTTGTGTCCTATCAGATGACACTGCCCTGATACAAGGATTTAGAGAACACCTTCTTTAAAAAAAAACCAACCAAACACACTGGTAGAATTAGGTGTTTTGGGCAAGAGAATAAATGCTAAAGGGGGAGGGAAAGGGGAAACTTTGAAGACGTGTGTGGGTGAATTAAATGCATTTTGTATCATCTCTCATATTTCTTAGGATGTTCCAGCTTTTAGAGAAGTAGGGTAAAATCCAGACCGTGGGGTGATGGCGTGTGTGGGGTTGGGGATGGAGTTGGGTTGGGTGGGCTTGGCGTTTGTTTGAGGTTGAAGGGAGGGTGGGGATGGATTTGTGTTGGGTGGGCTTGGTGTTTGTTTGAGGTTGAAGGGAGGGTGGGGATGGATTTGTGTTGGGTGGGCTTGGTGTTTGTTTGAGGTTGGAGGGAGCTGGGTTATGTCGAGTCTGGTTGGTTTGGGTGGGGTTTGGGTTGGGTTCTGTGGGTTTGGGGTTGGGGTGTGTGGGTTGCTATGTGGGGGTGGTAAGAAGTCATGGGGTGAGAGGTGCTGCCCACACCCATCCACTCAGGGTGACCTCGTGTGTGTCCGTCCCCTCTGCCCATCCAGGGGGATTCCCTGCCCCTGCCCCCCCCCAGCTTCCCCCTGGCTGTGACAGCAGGAGAAAACAGAAGTGTGGGCACAGCATCTCCTTCCACCCACAGAGAGGCAGCTCTGGGTGCCGCAGACCTTCCTCTTTCCACACCTCTGGTATTTCCAGTGCCCTGTGATGACCCAGGGGAACACTCAGCCCAGCCCAGCCCAGCACGGCCTGTCCAGGAGGGCCGAGGATGAGCACAGGGAGACACTTTGTGTTATCCAGAGTGGGCCAGCAGCTTCTCCAGCAGGATTTGCGGTGTCTGAGCAGGGCCTGGCCAGGTGCTGCCCATGGGTGCCCACCCTGCCAACCATGTCCCCCTGCTCTGCTCTCCAGGCAGGAGCACCCAGCCCCAGCCTTGTGGGGGTCTGTCCATCACAGTCAGTATTTTCCCATCCAACCCCCCCCCACCTTCGCAGGGTTCCTGTGAAATGCCCCAGCTGCCCAGCTCTCTCCCAGGGCCCTCAGCCACGCTCTGGCTCAGCCATGGCTCGGAATTATGACATCTTTTGTCAAAGGCATCTCCCCAAAAACCGCTGCAATTTCTGACGGGGAAATTAGATTGTCTTTTAAAGTAATATAACAGTGGTGCAATCTTTGCCTCCGTGACCCCTCTCATTTCCTGTGGGGTTTAAGTAGAGGCCTCCAATTTAAAACCTATTATACTCCGGGGACGCCTCCCACCCTCTCAGCCACGCGGCCGCTGCCCTGACACCTGAACTTCCTGGGCGGTGCTTTGCATCACCTGCTACTTCAGAGGATCTGCCGCAGCTTTGCTGCCTTGGCTGCGTCCTGCCTTGTGCATCTCTCCGGTCAACCTATTGCCTCACCAAACCATCAGCATTTATTGTTTTTAGCAGGAACACGGGTGTGCCAGGATCTCTAGAGGAAAAAAAAAAGACACCTGAACTTCCTGATAAAGGGAAACACCTTAGGCATGCACAATTTCTCAGTGCTTGGCAGGAGAAAGGCGTCATTAAGAACTTGTGGCTGATTTTAGGCACAGGCCTTTGAGCTGGGGTGGGGGCTCTGGGGCCAGGGGTGAAGAATGGAGATGAGACTGGAGCTTTGTGCATTTTACACGGGACCTGGCAGCACTGTCCCCAGGTGTGTCTGGAGCAAGAGGTGAGAAGGGCACCAAAAATCCCCTCAGCTTTCCAAGTGGGCCATGGAAAGAGGCCGTCCCTCCCCAGGCTGCTGTGCAGGGATGGGCAGTCACCGGGGCAGGATCTGCTCCCTTTTATGATGAGTTTTCCCAGTACCTGGCACTGGGGCCTGGCCTCCCTCCTGCAGCCCCTGTCCTGTGAGACCCTGGGGACCATCTGGGCTCAGCACACCGAGGTTGGGGTCCTGGTTGGAGCTGGAGCCCATCCCAAGGATCCTTCACCCAGCAGCCGGGCTTTACAGTGAGTTTTGGCCTCACGCGAGGACACAGCGCCAAACCCCAGCGGGGCTGGTGTCCCCTGTCACCCTGGGTGCCCCTGCCCTTGGCATTCCTGGGTGCCTGCCAGGTACAGTTGTGATCATTCACAAAGCAGGGCCCGAGCCCCCCAAGTTATTTCTCTCTAGGAAAATATCCACAGTCATCCGTCAAAGTGCCACTTGTCGCAGACCCGCGGCAGCGAGGCGAGAAAGGAGATGTTAATTAATGCTGTGAGGAGGATGGGTTTAAATAATGGATGGGAGGGATGTCCAGCCTCAGTTCTGCTCACGGAACGGTGTCATGCAGGCTGTGCTGTGCCCGAAGGATGAGCAGGGATGGCAGCAGGATGGGTACCGGGAACCCCATCCCGGGTTCATCTCGCCCTGGGCACCACTCCCAGCCCACCTGCCACCTCTGCTGTGCCCAGGGATGGTCCCTCTGGGGTTCTGTGTGACAGCCGTCCTGCACGCCAGGCTGTGACTGTCACATGGGCCTCGGCAGGAGGGTGCCACCTTCAGCGGGGGTGGTGGCAGGAGTCACACCGAGTTCACTTCTGCCTTTCCCAGCCTCACCTCTCTCACTTCCTCCCCTGGGATGCCGGGCCTGGGGAGAAGAGGAAAACCCCACGGCGCTGCCACAACCCTCTGACCTCCCTGTCCCTGTCCTCACCGCTCCTCCAGCCCTCACCAGCCACATGGCTCCTCCTGCAGAGAGGTAAAAACCCCCCTGGAAACCCAAACTCTGGGAGTTGCTGCCATGTTTGGGCAGAGCATCCTGCAGGGACACTGCTGGTAGCAAAGGCAGGGAAGTTTCCCCAGAGGCAAAAAAAATTCAGGAAGAATTTGTCCCTGGAAAGGGTGGGGAGGCCTTGGCAGGGGCTGCCCAGGGAGGTTTGGGGTCCCATCCCTGGAGGTGCCCAAGGCAGGACTGGCCCTGGCACTCAGGGAGAAGGTGGGGATGGGGCTCACCTTGGATTTGATGTCCTTGGGGGTCTTTTCCAACCTCAGAGATCCTGGGATTCTGTGAAAGGACACATACAGTGATCAGGTTTTAAACAAACCCTCCTGAGCTCAGTGGTGCCAATCACCTCCCCCATGGTGGCAGTGGCACCCCCCTGTCCCCAGCCCAGTGTCCTGCCACAGACCATGGCCACACAGCACCCTCCCAGTGGCTTCTGCCTTTAGGGACAACTTACAAAGACTCGAATATTAACCAGGTAATTAGCTATAAAGTAGTTATGAATGTTCTGAGCCACTGAAGTCACCAACAAGTTTCTCCCTCATTTCAGTGGCCAGGGGAGCAGCCCCAGACATGTCACATCGTGTTTGAAGGGCCACAACACCCTCCTCACAGCCAAGGAGGGTCAGGCAGCGAGGGGCTGTGCCATCTGCGCTGGGAAACAGGGGCATCACTGGAGGCACAAACTGACTCTTCACTGAACTCACCATGGATGGCCTTTTCATTTTAGGGCTTGGGCATTTCAATCGACTAAACCTGGGCTCTAAGTCAGAGGTTACTCTTGGAGAAATTTTCCAGCCCAGCCTGGAAGTGGAGGGGATGGAGCAGCACTGGCTGAGGGGAGGGCAGGGTTTGGATGGAGGGACCCTGGAAGTGCCACAGCTGCTGCCACCCAGCCCTGTCCCCTCCTGCCACAGCCCCAGCAGTGCCTCCTGCCTTTTCTGCTCAAAAAAAAAAAGAAAAAGAAAAAAGAGGAAACGCAGCGTTTTCAGCTTGTGTTCCCATAGCAAATAGCTGGGCAGACACTTGGGAGCACTTTTGCCAAACACTGAACCTTGATTGCATTGCAGGGTGTCTGTGAAGTCCAGCCAGCAAGAAAAAATAATCTGAATTTGCGACAAAATTATCACAAATCAAAATCAGATGGAGAAACCCTCAGTGTTCTCCCCACAGCCCCATTCAATTCCCCTCTGTCCTGCCAACACTTATGTCCAAATGTTGTGAGAAGGTTGGGGGAGACCAAGTGTTGTGGTGAGTGCAGAGAACTTGTCACTGCTTCAACCCTGATTTATTCCGAGAGTTTCCAATGCTGTGTTGTTAGGGATGGTCCTTCTCCTCCCTTGGCAGGTGGGTGACAGCCACCACGGACAGGGAATCACCTTCCCCTCCCTTGGCAGGTGGGTGCCCAGCTCCTGGTGCCCACCCCGTGGGTTTGCTGCCTGTTGCCATGGCAGAGACACTTCTCCACCAACAAACCGCAGTCAAAAGAACAAAAACCCAAACAATCCCTAATTAAATTCGAGTTTGGCAGCAAAACCAATGTTTTCTCTCTAAATGCAGAACTGTTTGTCCTGAGCTGCTGGCCACGTGTGCCCTGACACTGCTGTCACCCATCCCTCAGCTAAGCAACTCCTCAGCCCCTCTGATCACAACCTGCAGCTGGTGAGAAGGTGTTGGGTGAGTTCCTGAGGAGTCAGAGTGCTGAGAAACTTGCCCAGGCAGAGGCCAGCAGTGGTGCCCAGTGGCTGCAGATGTGCTCTCCATCCCCAGCTGCACCCACCCCACACCATGGCATGTCCTGGGCACCACGGGCTGGGTGTGCAGCCCCCCCAGCTCCTGGGTGCTCCCTGAGAGGGGGGGAGAGCAGAGGAGCTCTGTGCCCTGTTGGGGCACCCCGTGAAGTGCTCTGGTGCAGTGGGGCACAGAGCAGGTCTGGGGAGAGGATCCTCCCCTGCCACAACACTCAGCTCTCCCTGAGCATCACCAGCGACTGGGCACTTGGATGTGGCACTTGGCACAGGTTGGTGGTGGCCTGGGCAGTGCTGGGGGAATGGTTGGCCTCAGTGGTCTTGGAGGGCTCTTCCAACCCAAACCACGCCGTGATTCCATCCAGGTGCTCCTGCAGGATCCCACTGGCAGCTCTGACCCCCTCCCCGTCCCTTCACCCTCGCCCGGGCTGAGAGCTCTGCCTCTGAAGATCATTAATCATAGATGTAATTTAATGACAGCTGGGTCGTGTCCCGCTAACTAAGTACACCTTGTTTGCCTCAAAATGCTAATGGCTCCTCTGAATCATTAATGAGGGACAACCGGTCCGGAGCCTAATAATCGTGTGTGGTCTAGTTACAGATTTATTCATGGGGACCCGAGCCCTTTGTCATGGTAAAAAGCAGCAAACCCCTGTCGTTCAGAGCAGCTCTCGGTGGCACCAGCGCTGCCTCAGAGAGTGTGCACATCACAACAGCTGGGGCACAGCTTTCCTGGGAAGGTGTGGGGTCTGTGTCCGCAGCTCCTGTCACGGATTAGACGGCAGGTTCCTCCTCAGGTCAGCTCGCTGGTTTCAATGGAACTACCGGTGAAATTACATATCCTTCAGCCTGGGAGAGAGCTGCCAGATGGGCACCAGCGTGTCAGGAGCTCATGGCATGGGGGGCCAGGGACCCCCTGTGCCCTCTCAGCAGGGAATGTTGGTGGGAAAATTTGAAAAGGTTGGACTCGATGGTTCTGGGAGGTGTTTTCCAACTTTAATGATCCTGACCCTGTGATTCCAAGGTGAGAAAAGCCCGTGACAAGTGGGGACTGCAGAGATGTGCTCCAGGTTCCTTTGGGAAGGGACAGAAGGGAATTGGAGTTGTTTGTACCCATGAGTTCTCTGGGGGCTGGAACAGCCCAGTGAGCACCATCGGGGTGCCCCTGTGCCCAGTACCATCGGGGTGCCCCTGTGCCCAGCACCATCGGGGTGTCCCTGTGCCCAGCACCAGCACTTGTATCTCAGCACTGTGGGATACTGTCTGGATGGAACAGTCCATCCACTGAAAAGCCAAAATCTTTCAGTTTGATATTTTCTCCTCTCCATATTTGCCTTGAGCCAGATTTGACAAGTTGTTGGCAAATAATTCTGGCTGTTGGAAATTTTTTCTTCTCAATCATGAATCCATCCTCCTGCAAAACTGCTCATTGCACTTGTCAGTCTCTGTCTTCAGGGTCAATTTTCCTTCTTACTTGGCCTGAGTCTGGAGAGGTATCCAACCATCCATTCCTCCCTCCCTCCCTCCCTCCCTCCCTCCCTCCATCCATCCCAGATGTGAATTCCTGGTCTTTCACTGAGGTGGAAGGATCGTGGTTTTCCAGGGAGCCTGTGGCTGGTCTGGGCCCGAGGCTCTGCTGGGATAAATGAATGCTGAGGAAAACCAGTGAATAGGAAAATAACGGAGTGATCCAGGATTTATGGCACATCTTGGAAACATCTCAATAAATTCCAGGATCCTCTCTACATCAAGGATGAAGAGTTTCAAGGAATCTGACGTAGAAATCATGTTCTTAAAAATCTGCTGTTTCTCCAAATAATCAAAATTCTTCTTTTTTAATTATGCAAATTAAAGTTGCCGAGGAACAATTGCTTGATTAGACCAGTTGGTACTGACCTAATAAATTATTTTGAATATTTTTCACAGGAAATTGATTTAATTGAAGCTTTTGTTAGCCCCTGCAAATGCACTCAGTTCATGCCACAGCACCCAGGAATTTATAAATGGGCTCAGAGTGTTGTTCAGGCACCAGAAAATAAACCTCGGAGCTATTTACTACCTCCATGATATATAAAGTTTGCAGTTTTGATTTTGTGTGATTATGTTCAGCAATGGTGACCTTTAGAGGCAACAATATTGAAGTGTAATGAGGAGATGTTTGATCACTGGTGTACAATGAGGAGTTGGCGTGACTTCTCCATTCCTTCCTGGAATCTGTGAAATCCAGCTGACAGGCTTTAACCTTTAGACTGCTGAGGGTTGGAAGTGTGCAGGGATTTAGCCTGTTTATACACCAGGGTGGGTATATGAGATTTTATATCATTTCTTCCACCACTCCATGCAGGGATATTGTATGTTTAATAACAGCAACAGCTGGCCAATATTGGGCTGTGCAGGGGCTCAGGCACACCTGCCATGGGCAGGCTCTGCCCACCTCACCTGTGTGAGCTGCAGAGCTCTGTGCCCTTCCCTGCATCCTCATCCAGGGATGTGCATCCCTGCGTTCTCACCTGTGATGTGCATCCCTACATCCTCACCTGGGATGTGCATCCCTGCATCCTCATGTGCAACCCTACATCCTCATGTGCAACCCTACATCCTCATGTGCATCCCTACATCCTCACCTGGGATGTGCATCCCTGCATCCTCACCCAGGGATGTGCATCCCTACATCCTCATGTGCAACCCTACATCCTCACCCAGGGATGTGCATCCCTACATCCTCACCTGGGATGTGCATCCCTACATCCTCACCTGGCCATGTCACGAGGCCCTGGGTGCATCCCTGCATCCTCACCTGGGATGTGTATCCCTGCATCCTCACCCAGAGATGTGCATCCCTACATCCTTACCCAGCCATGCCGTGAAGCCCTGGGTGCATCCCATGTGCATCCCATGTGCATCCCGTGTGCATCCCATGTGCACCCTCACATCCTCACTCCAGGTGCGAAGGCCCCACTGCCCAGTTCCCTCCCCATCCTCCCTCCCTGTCTCTGTGCCTGCCTGGAGCCCTCAGGGCGCCGTGGCGGGCAGTGCTTCCCAGGAATTGTAAATTCCTCTCTCTCAGCGAGGTTTAAAAGTAAATAGACATTATTCAGGTTGATGTTTTGGCAGGAGATGTGAGATTACAGACTGTGAATCCAAACACTTCACACGGAGAACAGACTGGAATACAAAGTACTTGCAGATCGCGAGATTATCTCTTTGCTAATTGTTCATTAATACGTATTTTACACATATATATAAAATTGTGTTTATATACACGCACAGGCATTTACCTATATGTATGTATATATAGAAATGTGTGTTTATATATAAAAATACATACATATGCATATGTCTGTGTACCTCAGAGACTGAGACACCCTGAGGAGCGCCGGGAGAGATGGCAATGCCTCCCCTCCCGAAGATTTCCCCAGGCCACCCCAGGCCCCTGGCCTTTGCTGGGAGAGAGAACTGAGCCCTGGGACAGGCTGGGGCTGGGCACTGTGCCTGTTGGGGGTGGGAGGGGGAAGCACCCTGGGGTTTCTCCCAGCCCTCCTTGGTTAAAATAACCACCCTGGGTTATTTTTCACACAACTGTCTGCAGGACACTGTGCCCCCTCCCAGGAACCAGCAGAAACTTACAGTCTAGGGAGAAAAAATGCCATTTTTTACTGCAGCTCTGGTCCTGTGGACGTTTGTCTGTCACATCTGGAGAAATCAGCTGCAGATCCTTTCCGCCCCTCCCTCTAAGCTGAACTGGAAAAAGGCCTCCTGGGGAAAGACTGGTTGGAAAGGGATGGATTCAGAGATAATCCTCAGTGTTGAGGGGCTGAAGCAAGAGCAGAAGGAAGCTCTGAAATAAGGGAAAGAGAGGTTTGTGCCCCCAAAGGCAGGCACTGAAGGATTGTCCACACTTAATCCACAGCTGTAACATTGTCAAACCCAGGTAGTTAATGGCATCCCAGCTCCCACCCACCGGAGCCAAGGCCGTCACTCTCCACATGAGAGGCCCCTCATGGGCTCCTACCCTGCTCCCAACTTCCCTCCAAGAAAAAAAAACTGCTTAATGAAGGGAGTGTATTGCCCTCGGTTTAACTTCTGGAAAATGAAAAGTCTCAGCTGCAGAGGGTGCTGAGGCCCAGGGACAGCAATGGGCACAGAGTGGACACGGGAGAGCAGAGCTGTGGGGACACGGTGGGGACACAGGGACACAGGGATGGGCAGGTGGCTCCTGTGGAGGGTCAGGGAACGTGGGCAGAGCCAAGGCAGGGCTTTATGGAACAGA